>JAVHNF010020366.1:0-20693 GCA_034783455.1 Micropsitta finschii | reverse complement strand
CTGATTTGGGAGGTTTTTCATGTCTACACAGCCAATACTTATATCTAAACATACTGACGAGACAAACATGAGCAGCTCTTTAATATTTTTAATTCATTGTTCCATAAGTGGCTTCAACTTTCCTTTATTGCACTCTAGCCTGACCCTGATCTAAGCACCATTTTCTCACAGCCTTTCCTGTGTCATCCATCACTGGGGGAGCCAAGAGCTTCAGGCTTTTAATGACTCTCTGAGTAAGGACCATGTCCTGACTGTAACTCCTGCATGTGGCTGTGGAGTCCTGTCACCTTTCTTCCACCCCTGAGAAGAATAACACTGCCAACTCCATTTCTTGAGCAGGAACTGAGAGATTTAGGGCAAAAACTGGCCACAGCTTCTGGATGCGGCTGTGGAAGGCATGGGCCCAGGCTGCTTTCCCAGAGGTGTGCGCATTCCCCACAGCAGGGCTCCTTGTGCCTCCTGACAGCGGTGGGGCTCAGCTGTTTGGCAAGCACTGTCCTGCGTATCTGACGGGCTGTGGTGGGGCTGTGGTGGCAGTACGGCTGTCATGGCGGCAGCGTGGGCTGCGGTGGCGGCGCGGTTATAACGGCGACCGTGCTGTGGGGCAATGGTGGCGGTGGGGCTATAACTGCTTCCGTGCTGTGCTGCTGTGGTGGCGGTGGGGCTATGACAGCGTCCGGGCTGTGGTGGCGATGGTGCTACAATGGCAGGACACTGGGACTGCGGTGTCGCCTCTCCCTCACGAGGCAACGACAAGCAGGCGGAGCCATGCGGGGACTGGAGGGAACAGGAGAGCAGGGGAAGGCGGCGGAGGGGAGCAGTGAGCTGGAGGCGGGGCCAGAGTAAGCCTCGCCCCGTCACCCGGAAAGGGGTGTGTCTCACGGTGGGCGGTGGAGTGATGTCATATGCGTGCTGATTTGCATACGGCGTGCGTGCCGCTATGTGGGCGGGTGGTCGCACCGGAGGTGGTGGATTCAAGATGGCGGTGTGTGGACGTGTCCGGAGCCGCTGTCCGGGCCCTGTGCTCTTTCTGCTCTTGGCTCTGGTGGCGCGGCCGGCGGCGGGCGGCCCTCCTTTTCCTCCCGCGGCCCCCGTCGTTGGTGGCGGCCCGGCCGCGGCGGGGCAGGCGGCGGGGCTGGGCGCGGCGGGCCCTCGAGGTCCCCGCGGCGGCAGCTCGGGCAGTGGGTGGAAGCTGTCGGAGGAGGCGGTGTGCCGGGAGGACGTGGTGCGGCTCTGCTCCAAGCACAGCTGGGCCAACAACCTCGCCGTCCTCGAGTGCCTACAGGATGTCCGTGAGGTGAGGGCCGGGCGCCGAGCCGGGCTGGGCCTATCCGCGGCGGCGAACAAAGAGCGGGGGTCTGCGTCCTCGGCGGAGTGACCGCGGTTTGCTCCGCCTGTCTCGTTTACCTCACGGTTTTGTCTCACGGAGCGGGCTTTGTGTGCAGGCCGCCGGCGGCCCCGCTTCCCGCGCTGTGGCTCCGCCGCTGCTGAGCTTCGTGTGAGGCCGGTTCGGCGGGAGGGCGGCGGCGCCGGGAACGGAGTAGCTCTCTGCCGGCGCCCGCTCCACGGGCACCTCTAGACTGCGCGGCCGCCTCCGTAGCGCCCCCCGCGGGGTAGGTCCCGGTGTGATGGCCTCGTTCGGGGGTTATTCCAACCAAGGCGAGGCTGGATGGGGCTTTGAACAGCCTAATCTAGTGAAAGATGTCCCTGCCCGTGGCAGGAGTCTGGAATTGGATGAGCTTTGAGGTCCCTTCCAATGCAAACCGTATTTGCTAAGAGGTCTGGGGAGGGCCCCTGTACACTGCTGAGGAAAGGTGCTTCCCTGGTAGCAGCGGTGACCCGAGAGGATTAGTTTCTTCAGGTTCAGATCCCCACCTCCAGAGCTCAGCTGCAGAGGTGGTTGGTTCCCAGTGCTTGTGTGTGCATTGAACTAGATAACACAGCCATTAGACATGGCTTAGTACCTTTTGGGAGGTCATCTGGGCAGTCTGCATTGTTCCCAAGTATCTTCCCTGCGTGGTTTGAGTATAACTCAAGTAAAAAACGTGGTGCTAGCTCAGAATCTTTTTGTAGCCCCACATTTCATTAATTCCTTGATGGTTCTTGCTCAATTTGAAGAGGCCTTTTGGGGGAAGTACCTTTCGTGAGCTGTTTTGGTGTTGAGATCTGTTTAATTCTTGTCTTCTCTGTTGTAAAGCCCAGGAATGTAAGGCTGGGTTAGTTCTGATGGTGTTTTCCCAAGTGGCATTGTGATCAGGAAAAACCTGTGCTCATTTCTCATCCGTTGTTGTAGAGACAGCAGATGGCAGTGACTTAATGGTTGCTGTCATCAAGGGGAGTGTTGAACCAGTGTTAGTGGCTACCTGGCTTAAAATCCACAAATAACAGGTTTTTAATCTAACTTCACGTTTTAATCGAGGGCAAGTAATTTAGTAAAACACTTGTGATAGATGTTATAAATGAGTACTGATGCATCATCTGCCAGACTTATAAAATGCTCTAATATTTGCTCTATGAATAATTTGTCCATTCCTGTTTCTTCCACCTCCTTGGGACCCCCTGCAGGGAGGCATCTTCCAGTCCTGAGAGAATCTTGGAAGCTATGGCTATAGGCGATGGCTTGTGAGCCACCAGCCTGCCAAAAAGGCAAGCTGTTCTTGGTCTTTATTTCCAGTTATGTGGCCCCTCCCTTTTCACAGTTCAAGTGCTTATTGAGTTTTCTGCCATTTTGGTGAGGTGGACTTTTTTATTGTCTTGTGTCTCAGCCTTCTGCTGGAATAGTTATTTTAATGAGTTTAACACAGTGTGAGGCATGGGTGTGCAGGGAGAAGATGAAGGGATGCTTTGCATTGTACTTTATTTTCGGCAAGTATAAGCCCTTATGTTCGTTCTGCATATCATAGGAGAGTTCCACTGTCTTTTGAATGCTGCGGCTTAGTTGTGGTTTTCCTTTTCTCCTTTCAAAGCCTGCCTTGATGTCTGGAGTTTGGTGGCTGTTGGTCTTGTCTAGCTGTAATGCTGTCTGGTACTCAGTGCCAAGGGGGGATCTTTTTCCTGGGGTGAGATCCCAGGCATCAGTAGGTCATGTTGGGGTTGTTTCAGTTTGAGTTTTCTCTCCAGAAGTGCCCGTCTGCAGCCTTATTTGTTTGTCAGCCTGTAAAGAGCACTGTCACCTGGTCTTACACTCAGCAAGTCACCTGCCGTACCACAGATGTGATGGGCTGCTTCCTGATGTAAAGATGACTTCTCAGAGTGCTGCTCTTTGAAATTAATTATAATAATTGACTTCCCTGTATCCCTACTATTTAACTTGTGATATTTTAGATTAAAATGGTGTTTTAAACACTGGGTAGCACATTGAGTGATAGGGAACAGGATCAGATGTTTCCTTTGCATTGGTGGTGACAGTGGAGGAAATGGGTGACATGCAAACAACAGTAACAGGTAGTATCTTTTCATTTTGACCCTAGAGCATCTCCCAGCTTTTTTGGACAATACCAAAAAAGTGACAGTTCCATTTTAAAATGGATGGGGAATAGCCAGGGGAAACAACTACTTGAAACTTTCCTTTTGGGGCCATAAAGTATGGAGAAAAGAGATGCTTATTTTGTTAGCCAGTGTAAATGTGATCACATTATTCAGAATCTGCTGATTTGTTAGTGTGGCGAGCTGCCCAGCAAGTCCTCCCTTTTGCTTGGTAGTTCTCCTGAATCTGAAGGAACAGGAGGGTGGAGTTTGTGGTTGACTGGTACAGGAGCCTAGGTTGTAGGGCGAGTGTTGAGAGAAGCTGTTTAACACAAATATTCAGTAAAGAAGAGTTAGAAACAAAAAAGGAAATGGCAAAAAACCAAAGCAAACACACATGCCCCAAACCAAAAAGAAACTGAAACCCAAAATAATTAAAGTTCTGGTTTTAAGAGTAGACTTGTAGACTGTCAATTTTAAAGTACTACCAACAGCGATATTTAAGCACTTCATGTTTTTAGATTTCTTAAAAAAAATTGTCCCTTCCAACTGGTATCAAACACCATCATTGATTTTGCACCAAGTCAGTGAATAGCTTGATTGACCTAGCACAGTCTGCTCCTGTAGGTACAGAGCTCTTCTGCATTTCAGGTTGTTACACACGTTGAAAGGTAGAAGTCACAGGACAATTGTGCTTTTCTGCTTTCCTTTCCCAGTAGAAGGATACTCTGTAATTCGTGGAGATAGTGGTCAGAGCTAGTCCGCTTAAATGATCCTGAGAAGGCCCCAAGGATGATCAGGAAGCTGGAACACCTCCTGTATGAAGACAGGCTGAGAAAATCGTTCAGCCTGGAGAAGAAAACACGGTGTGGAGACCTCATAGCAGCCTTCCAGTATGTGAAGGGGGCCAACAAGGATTCTGAAGAGGAACTCTTCATCAGGGACTGTAGTGGTAGGACAAGGGGTGATGGCTTTAAGCTTAAACAGGCGAAGTCCAGGTTAGATTCAAGGAAGAAGTTTTTTTACTATAAGAGTGGTGACGCACTGGTACAGGTTGCCTAGAGAAGTGGTAATTACTTTTATCCCTGGCAACCATCAACCAAGGCCAAGTTGGACAGGGCTTGGAGCAACCTGGTCTAGTGGAAGGCGTCCCTGCACACAGAAGGGGGTGGGAAACTATATGAGCTTTAAGGTCCTTTCCAATCCAGATCAGTCTGTGATTCTGTGACTATAATCAGAAAATAGAATCAATCATGTGTTTTGGTGCATTTTCCTGAGAAATTAATTTCCTTCTAGATAAAATTATTTGTGCACTTGATATGTTGCTGTTTTGAGCCACTTAAGTTTTGTCATCACTGTTTTAATTGTTATCTAGATAACTCCATGCCAAGCTATAAAAAGAGTAGCACGGGGTGGTGTCTACTCTGGTTTCCAAAAATGTGTTTTAAAGTGCTTTTTTATGAAACAATGCTGGTTGCTAACCTGTTTCTAGAGAAACTGACTTCAGAGCTTGCATTTCACTCAACATGGACTGCAACCTTTAAGTACTTTTTATGGGCTGCCTATTAAGCTAATTTTTGTGGGGGTTATTGTATAAATAAACCCATAAAATATATTTGCTAGGTAAAAGTGTTTGCATGATGAATGATGATTTGTGTTGAAAGCATGACTGAGTTGTCGAATTTGAGGTAGGAAACATGAGCAGATATGAAAATACCTTAACCATTGTAGCTTTGGCAAGCTTACCTGTCTTACTAGCAGAGTATAATTTTATTCTTAAAGCACACCTTGGGTTTGATTAATCAGTGAATTAACTTGATTTTGTAATTGCTGAGCTTCACTTGCGTTGAACTCACAAAGAATAGGTAATACTTAAAGCATTATATCCATCCATTCAGCACTGAGGCATTGTAGGCTAAATAATTTTTCTAAGATCAAAACAGTCATGGTTAAGCAGGGATTAGAGATCAAAGTTTTGGCTTCCTGCTGCTTTCTTCCTCAGTGGTTCTGTTTCTTTGGTAGCAACTTTGTGGCAGGGATGGTATAATTGAGCCTGATTGCTCCACTTTCTGGGCAAATTAAGGCTCTCTTCAAATTGAGGATTGGGTTAAGAACAAAACTAATTAACCTTGTATTTAAAGAAGAGTATTTTTCCTGTTATTTCAGGCTCATACTCTGACCCATAAAAGGCCAGAAAATTCATTTGAGGGGATACACAGACTAGGAAGCATGTAACATTTGATGGGTTGAGAATTGGCATGTTTCTTCAACATAAATGTTTTATTCCTCACTTTCTTTGTACCTGAGCTCCTGATAAAATAGTGCCAGCGAAATTTCTCAGTTTTAAGATTATTGATGGAAAAGAGAAACTAGATGGTAACACATGCTTGGAGTCTTCATCTCTGAAGTTGTGTGTGCGCAGTCCCTGTGCTTGTTCAATAGCTTCTCTGCTTTCTTGGAAAAGAAACTGGAAATGTGAAGGCTTCCATGAAGTTTTTTGGTTGTGTTGAGGTGGGTAAGTGTAATCTGTCATGGTAGCTCGATTGGTTTTATTTTTCCTCTTTTTTATCTATAATTTATTGATCTGAAGGGTGAAGGTTATGTCTTGCTTGAGCATGCAACATTACCTCGTATTTGAGCATGCATTCGTGTTATTTCCATCTCTTACAGCTTTCCCATGCCCAAGTGGAGGCTGGTATTTAAAGTACCATTTTTGAGCTGTGTGGGTTGTGGCAGTAAATGACTGTTTACCTGTCCAGAGCTGTAAGTAATTGAGGGCTGTGAATTAAACATAGCAATGGGTAGGCTGGTTTTTAAGAAATACAGATAGTGAAGACAGCTGCTTACTGAGCTGGCCCATCTCCCTCAGTGCTTATCACGGAATCCCAGGCTGGTTTGGGTTGGAAGGGAAGCTAAAACTCAATCCAGTTCCAACCCCCTGTGATGGGGAGGGACACCTTCCACTAAACCAGGTTGCTCCAATCCCTGCCCAAGCTGGCCTTGAACACTGCCAGGGATGGGGCAGCTGCAGATTCTCTGGGCAGCCTGTGCCAGGATGGTTTGGTTGTGTCCCACAAAAGCTCCAATTCTCCCTGGCTTTTAGGTGAGCTGGTTTGAATAGGAGCCGCCTGTTTTTCAGGGTGGTAAGTACATAGTTGTGGGATGGAGGCTGTTCTGGTTCTCTAATCACTATTGCAAAGGAGTAGGCAGTTGGTATTCTAGTCATGCTCTTAGAGTGCCTACAGCATTATCATCTAGTTCAGATACCAACACAAAAAGGGATTTTTTTTTCTTTAAGCAATGATTAGAAACCTGGAAAATATACCTGTAAGCCGTGCCAAGAGCTTTGCTTACACTCTCCCTTTTTTCTAAGGAATATTGACCTGGTGAGGATTCAAAGCCACCTTCCCAGGTATGGGAGTTTAAGATCTCTGACATTCTGAAGGCTAATAAAAAGCAGAATTCTTACCTATAGTTGAAGTTGTGCTGACTTAAACTAAAAATTTGTTGTACTTTTGAGAGATTAATTATTGAGCTGTAACTGGATGCTGGACTCTGTATATACAAAGTTGAAGCCTGTGCATCTGTATTAGAAATTTTGAGATACCATTCTGTCTCAAATGGAATTTAATTAAGAATTTACATTTTTTTTTGTGGCAGATGCACATTGATTTGAATGGTCAAGACTGCTCCTGCCTGCTTCAGAAATTAATAAAATGTAAGATTATTCTATTAAAGTCAATGGAAGGGAATGGTTGTACCAAGGAGGAAGGGATTGAGATTATTAAGTTTTGAAAAATATTTAAGCAACAACAAAAGAAAATGGTGGTGACAAGGCTGGAACGCTTTCTGAAGCCTTTTCTCCTAGGGCTTGGCTTCTTAACTGAGGTTAGCACATTTTTGTTCTAAAGTTCTTGTTTTTCCTTGTATTGAGATAATGTAAGCCCAATTTCCTCCTGGCTGTTGTAGTTAAGTCTTAAATGTAAAATTGTAAATACACTTCAAAAGTCTGTTTTCTGTTTGGATTACTTCCTTTAGAATTGGCCTTTGGCTTCATCTCAGGATATAGCAGTATTTAAAAGTACCCTTTTCATCTTACTAACATCACATGTGAGCTGATTAGAGTGTACAATGGTGTCTCTCCTGCTAGGTTTTGGACTTCCTGTCTTGTGAACAGCATGTTAAGCACAGGTTCTTGGTTCTCCATATCCTTAATGATAGTAACAGTCTGTTTTTATCTGAAAGAGTTTCTTTCTGTGTTATTTCTCAGGGGTGGGTTTGGCTTTTTTGTGTTTTGTGCTGTTCTTGGCAGGCTGATGCTTGTGGTAGCTGGTTATGCATTGCCTTGGCCTGGGATGTTTGGCTTAATAAAAGGGATTATCTTACAAGCCTGCTTCCTCTGTTGAGTTGGCACTGGTGGCCTGCTGCAGCTCTGAATACTGAGAAGGAAAGGAATGGAAATACAAGTGGAAAAGTAGAGTTTATGCAGGCTGCACAGTCTGAGAATGTCTTAGGATGAACTGAGAAAGCTGTGTTACATAGAGCTCTGTTTTTGGGAAGGTGGTTTACTGGGTGAGGTAGGTGAATGTATTTGAAAAGCAAGGACTCCATGGGTTGTTACAGCAGAGACAGGAACAGCTAGGTTGTGTTTCCTCACTTGCATCCTCTCCTCCCTTGTAGTGGAGGAAAAGAGACCTCTCTAGCCCTGGTGTTGCTTCAGGTTGTCATGGTTCGAACTGGATGATTTGAAAAGAGAGAATTCTAGGTAAACTGTGTGCTGTCTTATTTCCCAGCATAGAGACAGTGTCTTAATGTTCTTTACAGCGTAGCTTTGCTGGATGTGAGCACCCTTCTCTCAGTGGACTCTACTGGTTTTGGACTTTGGAAAATGTATGCTGACTTTTGAAAACGCTTTGCAGTTTCTCTTCCTAATAATAAGCCCCAAAGAATTGGGTTAATAAAAGGTCGTCTTTTCACCCAAGGCAAAATAATTGTCTTTTTATTTTAAATCTTGCCTCAAAATATTTTTTTTGATCTTCTGACTAATTTAGTTCTAAGACGTGTAAAGTTGATTGCTACGGTGCTAAGTAATTTCAGTTCTGTTAGCTGATCATGTTTTTTATCTCCATGGGATACTCTTATTTTCTGGATGTTCAGTTTATCAGTATCAGTAATTTTGTGTTAGATGAGGAGCAGAGCTCCCCCCTAGGTACCAGCTTGTAGCATAAATTGTGACCTCTCTTCATCAAGACAGTAGATGAAAACCCATACTGTTCTCCTCCTGAGCTGAGGTGGCATTCATAAACAGTGTCTTGGCATGTGGTGTCCAAATGTCAGCAGCTTGAGCTGAGGTATTTCCTTCAGTAGTTAGAGAGGTGTCTGTTTTCTCTACACTCTTTTTTTGGGGGGTGTAGTGCCCAAGTTTATTTTTTTCCCTTTGAGTAAGTGTATCTTGCAGCTCTTACAGCCTTGTGACTTAGATCTCACATGTTTGCGTTAGATTGCATTACTTGGTTGTAGTGTCTAAAATCTTGCCTTCGCTAAAAATATGCCGTTTATGTCTTTCTGATTGTCAGTGCTGTGGCTTAAGACTAATGGTCTTGCCAGGGAGCAAGGAGACTAATATTTCTTGCCAGGTAACAACATGGGGACAAACAAACATTAATCTTACTGGACAGGAAATAACATTTATTATTTGCATCTTTGCCTGAAACAGTGAGTAAGAACTGCTGAGGTGCCAAACTGGTATTATTCAATGTAACAAGTAGTCATGGTTTCTCTACGTACCTGAAGTATTTTAATGTTTTGTGGTTAGTGGTAGAACTGTGTGCTGGTCTGTGGGAAACCTTCTAGTTTCCTTATTTGATTCTTGGGAGTTTTGAGTCTCTTCTAGAGAACTCAGCTAGTTATGTCGCTATAATTAAGTGCTTAGCCGTAACAGGGTATGTTAATAACAAATAGCTATTCCAGCCCTGCTATGCAAAGTTATTCAGGTGAATGTGCTGTCTTTTTGTTTAAAAAATAAAGCCCAGCTTAATCCAGTGGCAAGTTTGCTGTCCAGATCTCTTGAATCTTAATAGGAGGCTCACCAGCCTTCATCATGCTCAGTGGTTTGCTAATTGAGAGTTTCTTTTCTAGACTGTCTTGTTAGCACAGGGAAAAATAGTTTTCACCAAGTGAACTGCAAAACAAGCTCAGCAGAGCGTGCATTCTTTAAGGGTTGAAGTAATTGCCCTACAAAAAGTTTTGATAGAATTAAAAAAAATCCAGACCAACCCCAAACCTGCTTGGCTTGTAGACTTGCTGTAACAGTCCAGGCTTGATTTGAGCTGAGTCAACTTTTGTTATACTGTTCTCAGCTGAGTTGAAATAAGATCCTGAAAAAGCTTATAGTAAGGTCTTTCATTATCAAATTGATTTTTCTGCTCGTGTCAGCATCTTCATGGCCTACCTACATATGTCATAAAATCAGAAAAAGTAACTACTTTCAGGTAATAGCACTGAACACCTCAGTTCTTGTAATTTACAACTGGATTGTTCCTTAGACTGCAGTTCTTTAGCTGTGTTCATGGTGGTTTAAGCAAATCGGTATTAATGGGATCGTCTTGTTGTACAATTCAGACTTCTAATCAAAATCTGGTCTCCATCGATATAGAATCATAGAATAGTTAGGGTTGGAAAAGACCTTAAGATCATCTAGTTCCAACACCCCTGCCATGGGCAAGGGCACCTCGCACTAAACCATGTCACCCAAGGCTCTGTCCAGCCTAGCCTTGAACACTGCCAGGGATGAAACGTTCACAGCTTCCTTGGGCATTCCATTCTAGTGTTTCACCAACCTCACAGTAAAGAACTTCTTTCTTATATCCAATTTAAACTTCCCCTGTTTAAGTTTTAACTCATTACCCCTTGTCCTGTCATTGCAGTCCCTAATGAAGAGTCCCTCTCCAGCATCCTTGTAGGCCCCCTTCAGATACTGGAAGGCTGCTATGAGGTCTTCATGCAGCTTTCTTTTCTCCAAGCTGAACACCCCCAACTTTCTCAGGCTGTCTTCATATGAAAGAAGTTCTTTACTGTGAGGGTGGTGAGGCCATGGAACAGATTGCCCAGGGAAATAGTAAATGTTGCATCCCTGGCAGTGTTCAAGGTCAGGCTGGACTGAGCCCTGGGTGACACAGTCTAGTGCGAACTGTCCCTGTTCATAGCAGGGGGCTGGCACTAAATGATCTTGAGGTCCTTTCCAGTGCAAACCATTCTACGATTCTACGGGGAAAGAAAACAACAAACAACAACCCAGTGTGAATGACTTACAAATTCAAGGGTGTTTGTGCAAAGGCTTGCCTTTTTTTTTTTTTTTCTTTCCTTCCTGCAGAGGATAGTGTAAAGATCTTCCTAAAATGATTTGGATTGGAAGGAGCCTTCGAAGCTCATCTAGTGCAGACGTCCTGGTATGAGGAGGGACATCTTCAACTAGATCAGGTTGCCCGGGACCACATCCAGCCTGGCCTTGAATGCTTGTTAAGATGGCACATCTACCACATCTCTGGGCAACCTGTGCCGGTACTTCAGCACCACTAGTCATATGAAGCAAAATTATTTCTTAAAGCAGAAAAAAAATCTGAAAAAGCTGAAATACTCACTCATGGTGTAAGTCCTCCCTACGCTTTTATTAAACTGGGTACTGGAATGGGACTCCTGTGTTGAATGTGCGTCCTACCTCTGGGTATCCTGATGATAACAACATTGTCTGGGAAGGCTTGGTACTAGGGAACATACTTTTCCCTCAGCTGATTGACAGGTCAAAAGGTGTGTACTCATTCTAATGTTATTGTTAATAGCTTTAATGAGAAGTATATGTGCAAAGTATAGTTGTAGTAGATATATGATTCTGCACTTCCCTCACAGAACACAATCAAAGCCTTGCTGTGTTTCATACTTTTGCTTCATGACCCCTTTACCTGTGCTTTGTCAGGCACTGAGCAGACAGTGAACCATCACTGATCATCCTGTCACCTCTATGCAGAAATAGCAGCAACATACAGGGTAGACTTTCCTGGAATTATGCAGGATTTTTTTTTTGCTCAGGTACTCATGGGCAGTGTGGCTTGAGCTTGTCCACATCAAACCACTTTTGCTTGCTCTGAGGCTTTGTTGGCTTCATTTCTCTGAGCAGCTCACAGAGAAGGCCTACACAAAGGTAAAAAGCATGCCATAAACCACAGGGTTTTTTTGTTTCTCTCTCCTCCTCGAGGCATTTGTGAACTCTTCAAGCATCCTGTTGTATAAAAAAATGGCCTAAACTTGTGCTGGGGAGAGTGCTGATGGAATTTAAATTCTTCTCTTTGTATGTCAGTTCTTCCCAGAGTAGTTTCCCCAAATGCTTTTCCTCCCTTGGTACCTTACAGTGAAATCCATCACAGCTTTGTAATGTCCTCAAGGATTATTTAAATTATGTTGTCTTCTGATGTCTTTTGCTCTCCAGGGTTCACTGTATTTTAAGTTTAGAGCCGAGGTGGGCTGTGTGCTGTTGGCATGCAGCTGGAAGGAGTACTGAACTTACATTTCTCTGTTGTGTAATTAAAAGGTGAGAATCAGTGCTCCAGCCACTTGACCTGCTGGTTATTGGCCAACCAGAGCTGTATTATCCAGTGTGTTGTCTGAAGTGGCTTGGGGCAAACTACAATAGCCAAAAACCTTCCTATGGCTTAGAGTTGTGCATCATGAATAACTTTAAATATCACACCAGCATATTGTTGCCATCTTAAAGTGATCTTTTGTCTTTTGGGAGGTAGAGTTTCATTGATCTCTTACTGTGATTGCTTCTACATTACTTAGTGGGATCCCTAACTTGGAATTGGGATCCTGTTGTGGAGATCAGAGTTTTGAATTTAAAAAAAAAAAAAAAAAGCCCCTCTGTGAATCCAGTATTGAGCCACTAAAGTGGAATAGTAAGAAAGGAAGATGTTAAGAGCAAGTAGCAGAGAGCTTATAGCCTGTTGGGGATTGCAATGTTGGAGAAATTCTGTGTATTTTTGAAACTTTGTCTCAAGTTTTAAGGCAGAGTATTATTTAATATACCTTGATTGTTCTGATCTTAAATTGGGCCAGAAGAGGCCTTCCAGAGTGAGCTTTTGTTCTCAGGAACCATTTAAAATACACTTGTGGAGACTGGCTGATATGACAGTTTGCTACCTTAGGAACTGTGTTGCCCAACTAAATTGCCCTTTTGGGATTTGTCATGCATGGTTTTAAGTTCTTTGTAGGTTGCATGCTGTTTCTAGTTGTAAAAGCCATAAAATGAGCCAAGAGGTTATCTTTGAAAGATACCTAAAATAATGCCTCGCTCAGAGCTGCTGAAACATTGCATGTGAGTAAAATTTGGGCAGTGTGAATACAGGGCTATTTGTTCCCGTATTTACAGAGCTCATTGTTTTGTTTTGCTCTCTCTAATAAGTTTATACTTTGGGTATTGTCCCTTGGCAGCACTGTTTTGTTTTTAAACTGTTTAACTACAGGTTCAGACTTGAATCCAGGACTTCAGCAGGCAGCTTCCCTTCCTTCTGTGTTCACTAGTGAATCTGAAACCTTCTGTACAGGTGACCACATGGGTTGTCAGCTGATGAGTATCTTTATAGGAAGAGACTGGGGAAGGTGGAGAACTGAAGAGCACAGCCACTTTCCCAGTCATGAATCCACCTGAAAATGTCAGGGTTATTCTCTCTGCGTCTAGAAGCTAATGTGCAGAAGCTGAGAGTCTCCAGTCTTAGACAGGCAATGCTCTTTGCCATTGTTTTCTAGCTGAGGCTCTTCTCATGGGATATTAGAGCAGTTGGCTTGTGTTGAGCCTCTGGGCATGAAGCCATCATTAATAGTCAAGGTGGACACTCTTGCTTGTTGGGTTTTTATAACATGAATTTTTTTGTATCTTTTGTTCAAATGTCAAACCAAATGTACGCTAACCAAATCATCTTAAGTCTTTTCAGGGCAAGGTACAGGAGCTATTATTCTAGCTTGCTCCTGTGTGGAAAGTACTTGTTTTCCTAGAAACAGACTGTAATATTCAGTGATACTGATAAAATCACAGAATTAGACTGATGACAGTGAATACAGTAGCTGGAAAGACTGATTTCATAGAGAAGCAAATAAGAGGTTTTGATTAGGATCTCCTCTTGGATTACGTGCTATGTGGCAGGGACTTTGACCATGGAAGTGTTTATCTTGAAGTTGTGAACTTTTTTTGGTTGGATGCGATAACAGGTGAAAGATGCTGCCATTTGTTGCAAAAGAGGTACACGACCAGGTGAATATTCCAGAATAACAGGGACTTGGAAGGGGTAGAATTCATTTGTATCCTGGTGTTCCAGGAAGTGGCAGTTTTGCTTTACTGAAGCAGCCACTAATATCTCCTATCTTGTTCTGAGGACTGCTACAGCCCTGGGGCAAGTGAAAGAACAACTTCTTCCACGTAAGTTGCCATTCCCGAAGAGTTACCCCCATGGGCATGCTCCTAAGTTGCAGCCTTGACTGTTTTTTTTCTTGCTGGGTTGCTCACATTTGTTCTTTTTTGGGCCTGGCTGTCCAAGCTGAAAAACCTTCTGTAAATCAGAGAGGTATCCTGTAGTACCGATCTGTCAGGTACAGGAGGTTGCAGACATCTTGGGCTGGACCTGGATGTGAACCTGTGTTATGATCCTGTATCACTTTGGGAGCTGCTGGTTAAAATAACTCTGGTTTCCTTGGCTACAGTACTTGGCAACAGTAGACTAGTACACAGGCTGAAAGCCTGGGCAAGGCAGTGAGTCTGTCTCAATGCAGTGAACAGGGGTAAGGTTTTTTTTTGTTTTGTTTTGTTTTGTTTTGTTTTTTTCACTTGTTTTTTAATATTAAGTGTTCCATAACCCTTACACACTTTGCCTGTATAATTTGGGGAATGACTAGCATCTCTTAATGCAGCAAATGGCATACTTTTTAAAAGCAGTCTCTCACTTGAATGAGACGTAGCTATGTTTGTTCTTTAACAAAACAAAAGCAGCAATGAAGCTGGAGTAGGGCCTTGAGCACAGGTCTTACCAGGAGCAGTTGAGGGAACTGGGGTTGTTTAGTCGTGGAGAAAAGGAGGCTCAGGTGAGACCTTATCATTGCCTACAACTCCCTGAAAGGAGATTGTAATGAGGTAGGTGTTGTTCTCTTTTCCTGGGTAACAAGCAATAGTATAAGAGAAAAGGGCCTCAAGTTGCATTGAGGGAGGTTTAGATTGGATATTAAGAAAGACTTCTTTACCTGAACAGTTGTCAAGTCTTGGAACAGGTGGCCTAGGGAAGTGGTTGTGTCACCATCCTTGGGGGGCTTTGTGTAGGTGTGACACTTAGGGACATGGTTTCGTGGTGGACTTTGCAGTGCAAATTTAACAGTTGGACATGATGATTTTAAAGATCTTTTTGAACCTGAATGATTCTACGATTCTATTTAGTGTTTCCTAGCAAGATTTGTTGTATCAGAAAATAACAGTGCACTGGGTAGAGAGCTGTGTTACTTGGCGTTTCACATCCTTCCTTGCTGTCTACTGCTAGTTCTAATCCATAGAAAGTACTTTGTGAAAAAACATGGAAGAGTTTCTTTTGCCTGTAGCATCTCAGTCTCTAAAACACTGTGTGGGATTGAAATGTTGCTTCATCCTTCTTCGGGAGCAAATCTGCAACTTGTAGTCCAAAAGGAGTTTTAAGACTACAAGAACAGAAAGTACTATTTCTGTACCAGAATGCTTGAGACTTTTATTGAAGTGAAGTGTGATCTGGAGCAGAATACAACTGCCCTGAAGAGCTTTCTGTTCTCAGATTTGATATTCATGTGCCTGATAAATATTCATGATTTCATTGCCCTGCACATTGATCTTCCAGGAGAACTGGATCTCCTCTAAATGCAACAAGAGACTCTGGGAGCAGCTGTGGAGGAGGGAAGTGGCACATGCATCTTGTCTTTGAATTCTCTAGACAATGTCTTGCTGAGTGTGTCTCACATGTTTGTGTAGTCACATGTAATCTGCAACAATCTGGTAGTGTAAAAGGCTGAGGTACGTGTGATGAATACTGCTTGTGACTTTGGGAACACTGCAGTGCTCCATCTTGCCCTCAGCTGTAAGACCGTCGATACAGTTGGGAAGTTTTATCAGTGAAGCTTGCTGTTGAGAAGAAAGTGCTCATAGAGGAAAGCAACAGATAAAAGTTATCAAAATAACCCTTGCTCTGTGGAGAGGAAGGCCTGTCTGTTACACTTGCATTTGAATGACATCCTGTAACACAATATGAAAGTTTAGGATGAAGGGAGCAGGCTTGCTTTGTGTTCAGAGCTTTGTTAGATGGGAAGGTGTGTGGGATTTAAATGTAAAATTAAGCTTAATAGCTTTAAATCCTAGCATGTGTCAGGCTTGTCCAAACTTAAAGTAACAGAGTGCGGAACAAGAACGATGCACATCTCTTACGTGAATGTGCCGTGGTTGAGTACTTGTTACCCATGTGATCAGGGCCTTGTTTTCTATAAGGTATTTGAATGTCTACAAAATGTCCTAATGAACCTAAGATGTGATGTTTTCTTTTTCCTCTGAGATGTTTAACAAATTGCAAGTAATCTGTTTGTTCTCTTCTTTTTTTTTCTCTTAGTCTTTTCTAAGTTCAAAAAAAGACTGCCTGGTTGATGTCATTTTGACTACTCAACCATTTACATGGTGTTGAGGTATCCATGTCCTGAATGGTGACTTTGGTGGGTGTTTCAAGTAGTTCATGCTGTAAATTTTGGGCAGTGCACATAGGAGGGGCATTGAAGTGGTGTGAAGGGCATGGTGATCCATCAACTGAGTGGTGAGGTCTGTAGCATGTGAGGAATACATGCCAGAGATGTGCCAACAGCTAGGTTGCTGCATGAGGATTCAGGTTTTCCCCCTTCCCATAAGGAGAAACAGCTTTAGCTTGGATTTCATTATTAGCAGTTTCCCTTTTTTCTGTTTAAGGAGTTAGCTGTCCTGGCTGGTCACTCATTCAGAAATGTTCTGACATAATAGTTTCAGGATGAGATAGTCGGCTCTTTTCCCTGGAGTGATTTCTCTGGATAACACAGTGCATGCTAGGTATAGCTTTCAAGTACTAGATGCAACTTTTGCACCCTGAGATCATTACTGCATTTAATATGCCTCATTTATTTCCAGGCTGTTTGATTACAAAGCTTTTCTCTATTCCAGTGCTCTTTTCTGTAGAAGGGTTTTTCTCAGGGATGTGTTTGGCTGGTTTGGGGGAGGACTGGACAGTGTGTGTTTCAACTTATAAAATGTTTAGTTTGTCCTCTTCAACACTGCACACCGTGGAGTTCAGTAACGAATGTAGTAGTATGGGATAATTGCAGGTATATTAGTCTTATTTGAACTGAGCATTTTATTTATTGAATATCAGGGGAAGATAGTTAAAGGTTCTAATGAACTTTCCCTGGCATTTTTTGGTGCATTTACAAATACCTTGCCTGTAAGATTTGCATGCCTCAGCCAGCCCTTGATGTCTAGCTCTTATCCTGCTTTTTATGCTGTCTTTGCATTAAAATCTCAGCAGAGTACTTCAAGAGAGAGCATCTCTGAAAAGCAGTCTTGGTTTGTTGCCACGCTTTGTGTGTGACAAAAGGGAGTGTCTTCAGGAGGGGCTGAAGCCTGATGGCTTGCTGGCTAGCAAAGCCTGCTTCAGGTGCTCAGTGCTCTAGTTGAGAGTCTTGGAGCTGTTGGGATAGAGAAATATCTTCTGAGAGAGTGTGTTAACATGAGCATCCCTGTTCAGGGAGGTATGACTGAGTCATGATCTTACAAGTACGCATTGCATGTTATTAACAGGAATCACTGTTGATGGGTGATAGTTGAAGGTCCGGGCAACTGATGAAGTGAGCACTGATTTGACTCACGGAATTAAATCTGGGAGTAGTAACTTTCAAACAGTTGGCTGCTTCACTGTTAAAGGCTGCTGCTCGTGTAGCCAGGGTGCCTGAAGAAAACATGCAGCACTACTTGTACAGGAAAAACAGGAACTGGTTTCAGCATGTTGGCTTTGAATGGGTGCGCTGAGGAGAGGCTTCATGTGTTATGTAGTCCCTGCTCCAGATACACTCATCATCTGTGGAGCGACTTGGACACTATCAGCTCATGCAGGTAAAAAGCATGGTGGTGAAGTCATGAGACCCTTCGGAGGAGCTTGTACTGAAGTCAAGAGGAAAGACTATTTCAGTTCCATGTAATAGAAATAGGACAAAGACTTGGTGAGGAAAAGATGTCTGTATTATGCAAAACAGGGTTTAAGGGGGTTAAAATTTTGCACTTGTGGCACATGGCTGTGTAAATGAATTCAGATTAGGTATCTGGGGAGGCTAACGGGAGCATGTTTTAATGAACCCTGGCTAATTACTCTTCACTTCTTGATCAATACCCAGGAGACCTCAAACTGCTTGTGTTTAAAAACCCTTATATGTGTGCGTATATATCTGCATATAATCAAAACAGCTGGAGGCACTTGGTTTGTAATGTTCTGGTTCACAAGGGCTTTGTGTATTTGGAGGCTGTCCTGTAAAGTTGAAGACTTCCAAGAAGTATTGTGAATTTTTTATGTGAAGTGCAGATGAACACATGGGCTTCAGAGAGCATGAGTTTTTTTGAATCATCTATGCTGTAAGTGTACGGAAGTATGTGGGATGATGAGTTGGTTTAATATTGCTTTAATATGATGTGGTTTTTGCTATAGGGTTAGAACCTGTTTCACATGCTGGTGTAGAACAGGCAAGGCAGATGTGTGTGGTTTTCAACAAGAGGAAAGAGTTCTTGTAAATACTTGCTGGCGTATGTATGTTCCTGAAGTGACCTGTATACAGACCAACTCTTGTGTTGTCTCAGAAACTTGGTTTTCACCAGAATATTGTGTATTGAATTCCAGTGTACTCAACATTAATACAAAATAAAAATGTTAGGACATAAATGACTGTTTTAAAATTGTTTCCTGTTAAAGAGTTTGGAATATTCAGTCTTTTCCAATTGAGCTAATTAACAAAACCACTGCATGTTCATAGTTAATGCATCACTCTGTATGTGCCCATGGGCAGTGAATGCATGACAGAGGTGAGGAAAGGTAACCCTTCAGCAAACAGCCTGCAACACCGTCTCCTCAAGTTCTGTTTCATGAATTCTTCGCAGTATTCAGTGGGAAATGCCAAGTCTGTCAGACAGATGGCTTTTATTCTAGTGTATATGCAACCCGTGGAAGCTTCTGGTTTCTGTTGATAGCAGCACTGATTTTATCAGTGGAATACATACCTGTGCAGCCTGCTTTGACTTGCCCAGTGAGGGAATGGCTATGCACAGGGAAGCTTTAGGCAGCCTCTCAGACCAATTAATGCTGCACGGTCACTTGAAGGCTTGCCTTGGGTGGTAAGGGGGTGTGAGAAGCAACATGTGCCTTGTAAAAAGCAAGTGAGGAGCCTAGCAGTCTCATTAAGGGAATCCCAAGTAGAGGGTTCCCTGTATAAATGAACATCAGGTGGTGCTGACTTAAAAAACCCAGAAGCCCCAAGTAGTAAGTATTGAAGATTATAAACCCTCACTGACTCCCACTGAAATGATTTAGTGGTTAATGGGCTGGATGAACTGATCCTTTGCCTGGGAACTTTCTGAACTGAAACTGGCAGGCAGTTTGAGGAGCTGGTTCCTGAGGTCTGAGTAGTCTGCTCCAAAGCTTGTTTTATTACACCCCACAAATTTGTTGCCTTGGTAGAAGCCTTGAGAGGGATGTGGTCACAGCTAGAGAGACCAGAGCCTGGCTGTGTCCTGAACTTTGTAAGAGATAGGTCCCTGGAGCAGGCATTCGGCAGTCATGGGACCTTCTGAAGCGCAATCCAGCTTGTCCTTCTCAGAGAAAACTCAACACACCCTTTTCATCAAAGAGTGCTGGAGGGAGGATCCCAGGCTGAAAGCTGCAGTTGTCTTATGTTGTGTTAGCATACTCTTCCCCTGAAGTTTTCAGAAAGATAACAGGATTGAAGAACTTTGTTGTCTGTATTCCTTCAGAAAACAGTGGGAAAGTTGGAGTTTTATGCTTTAGTGTAATTGCAGAGTTTGCTTCTATGTTCTCTTTATTTTCCATTTAATGTTTCTATTGTGTCTAACTCTTGTCTGCTTTGTTTCATTTCTGGTACAGCTTTTGTTTAAAAAAGAAAAAAATCCCTGTTATGTTATCAAAGAGATTGTTCAAGCATGACTGGAGATAAAATTAACTAGCAAGTCAGTACTTTGTGCTCTGAGGAGTGGCTTCTGATGATGGCTCACATTCTCGTACTAAAAATGACCTTAGGCAGTGTTATAAAAAGATGGGGGTGGGCAAGGGATATCAGCTGGAGTGAAGCTTTTTATCCAGTGGTGTATGTAAAAGGATAAGATCTAACCTTAGCAGTGGGTCAGTGGTAGAGTGTTTGATTTTTATTTTTTTTTTTTTTATATACAGAAGTCTAAGAAGTAATTATTTGACAAATACCACTTTCCAGTGCCTTCCATGCTTGTACAAGGCCTAGCTAATTGGCTTGTGGCCTTTTTACAGAGCCTTTACTGAGCAGCTTCAGTAAATGATTGTTATCATAGGGATTCTTCCCTATAATCTTGTTCTTAGTCTCTGGTGGGAAGGTGGACAGGTTTCTAATCACTGGGCTTACTGATTTGGTTCTCCTGGCTGTGCTGAAGGAAAAGAAACTGCTGTACAGTTCTATATCATATAAAAACCTTCAAATATACCAGCTACTCCTCTGAGAATAGGCAAATGCACTCTGTAGTTCTACTGCAGTGAATTCCTACTGCAGATCCCATGTGCTGGATGCAGGGTTTTTTTCTCTGTGTGATTTGGTATCTGTTTCAAATTTAGCAGCAAAGGTTTCCTGCAGAAGAGAGATGGCAAAAGCTTCTTTCAACTCTGCTGAATGCCACAAGTTTTCATTTTGATTAAAAATAATGAAAGTTTTATCCAAATTAGACTTTTGATGCACACCTTTGGTTAAAAATTTGTTTACTGCCTTCTACCATTCTAGCTCCCAGAAGCTACATAAATATTAGGCAAATACAAACAAGCAGTCTGCATCAATACTACATGCTCAGTGCAGCCTAAAGGCACATATAATTTCACAAAGAGAAGGTATTTACCTGTAAACATTGTCATTAAAATGATGTAAAC
>JAVHNF010020365.1:10028-20699 GCA_034783455.1 Micropsitta finschii | reverse complement strand
ACTCAGATCTTTCCTCCCCTGTTCTTAAGGGGCTATTACACAGTATCCTGTTCCCACCAGTATACCTGAGGAGCTCAGTCTGTAGCTACCAACTTTGACCTGCAGCTAGAGAAAATATTTGAAGAGACTAGAAGAATTAGATTTGGAAAGAGACAAATATGTTTTATGGAACATGGAGTGCTATAAGAGACAAGAAAAACAGCTTCCTCTGGTGCCTATTGCCAAATTTTCAGAAGACCAGACAACAACGTGAAAATTTCCAAGGGAACAGTCACTAAGTCAAAAATAGAATTAGGAAACTGCCTGTTTCAAAAGTAAGAATCTGGAAGAGGTGCCAGCACTTCTCAGGATTTCTGTTATTCCCAAGTAGAACACTGAAGAGTTAACAGATATCTAGATACCAAAAAAAAAGCCAGCCCACAGAAACAGGCAAAATGAGGAAGGAAATCTGGGGTGAAGGAATGAATAGTCGTTGCATTTCATGCAGTTAGAGTAAGAGTCTCTGACCACTTTTGCACACTTTTATCCAAAGTTTATTTTCCTCTGCTGTTTCTGAATGTCTGCACTTTGGCATCACAGACAGCAACAAAGCAAGGGCAGCTTTACTGCAGTCACCCTTCAATTCAAAATGGAAATCTAAATATGTAGAAAAGGCAGTATTCAGTGCTCTTCCCTAAGAGGACGACATAAGACTTGCAGTGTTCTTAACTGAAATCTTTTATTTCAATGACTAAATGAAAGACTTAAGCAAAAGAGAATATCTTCATTCTTTATTATCCCTCACTGTTAGTTTTTGGGTATATAGGTTATAATGTGGCATCATTAACAATTCATAGGGAATTACCATATTGAAGCAGAACAGCAAGTTTTCACTACCTACACAGGCAAAATACTGCACAACCCTACTCAATCCTTTTGCTTATTGTCCAGGGGGGATGACATGCTGGAAGAGCCTGCATTTTATCCCCTAACAGGAAAGAAATTACACCAGGCATCCATCAAACACTAAGGAGCCCTGAACAGAAAACCATTTCATTAAATTTTTGCTGATCACTAACAATAGAATGCTGTGCTGGAAAATTAAGGACTGGAGAAGATATGTGCTGAAAGCTGCCTTAGAATCAAAAAGTCCCGATAGGATGGTGGTGGAATGCCCCACTGCTTTGAACTTTTTGGTATGTTTCAGGGTGATGCAAATGAAAGACCTGAGTTGTCAGCTTTGTTTCAGAGGGATGTGCACTGGAACTGCTGACAGCCCCTGAATGGAAGCAGAGCTGCAGGGTATGCCTAGATGCACAGAGAGCATCATGGGGAGCCCAGCAGCAAAAAGAACTAGAACAAATTAACAGAGACAACTAATAGCAGAAGGAGCTCAAGTCCCAGGAGATGAAATAGCCCTATAATGTAGATCAGGATTTCAGAATAGGCTTGATTCCTCACATAGAAATATCTCAGAGTTCTTAACCCCTGCATCTTTTACAGGTTTCTTGAACAGTATAACCTTAATCATTGCAGTAATTTAACAGCTCATATAGTTTACAGGTAGGGAAACTAAGGCACCTAAATTACTGACAAACTAGATCAAGCTAGTAAGGATCTACAACACCCATCGGGTTTAGCTCCCATTTAGTAAATCAGCAGTTTTGCAAGAGACATAGGCATCCAGAATCAGAGCATGAAAGTCTGGCTTTGGTAATCTAAATCCAGAAAAAAAAGGAGAATCTAAACTTAAGTTCAGCAATTCCTTGCTTCCAGACAGCTCATACGAACAAACATGTTTGCTGCTGCTTAAACTTCTGAATCAATATAGCACACTTAAGAAATTTCACCATGCAGCTGGAATCTGAAGTATCCAGACACTGAGATCCTCCCGGTATTAACCACAGCGTTACAGAAACTACTAAGATTCTGTAGTTACTTTAAGAAACACGCAGTGGTATAATGCAAGCAAATTCTATTCTGAAATTTAGGTTCTGCTTTCAAGATTTCTTATGAGAATTATTTCCTTGGATTTCTTGGGTAGTAATTATAATTATGTCAGACTTTCAACCCTCAGTTCAGATTTGGCACATAATAAAGATTATAACTAAAAATCAATTATGAGCCTTTTCAAGCTTAGTAAAGAGATCTTAGTATGTAAATCATGTTGCCTGCGAGGCAGGTAAGGACAAATATCAGCATTCATCAGCATGAACTCATCCTCCAGACAGGCAGAACTCTTTCCATCAGAGAGAAAGACAGCACTTCTGGCTCTGTCCTATTTGTTGTCCACACACACAGAGCAAAGGCAAATCGTACCTCTCCTCAAGGTTCATAAGCTCAGACTCCCATTTTCTTGTACTAAACAGCTACACTGAACAGCTCCTTACATGAATGGAAGCCTCCTTTATGGAAAGGTAGAAAGTCTAAATGCCACAAGCAGTAGGAACAACTAATGAAGTGAGAAAGACAGATATAGGTGCTCAGCTTTCTGAGCTTCTATAAAGGCAAGTGATAACTTAAAATCTCCAGCAGATATTAAAATAGGAGGGTAATGAAGCAAAAGAACAGATTGCATGAAAAGGAAGTATCCCATGGAGTCTGTGACGTGTTGACCATGAGAGAAATGAAAGCAAAACAACCCCCTGAGGTGACAGAGTTAGCACAAAGGGACATTAGTGAATGCATCTTGCAGAGAAGCCTATAGATACACCGATCATTACAGGGCAAAAGAGGATGGATTGGCCAAGCAACAGTAACCTGGGAAAGAAAGCACATGTGACAGAAAGGGAAGATTAGGAAATCCAGGACAGCAGGAAAAGTCACTCTGGATATTGCCCTGCTAGCACAGCAGCTGAAGGCCTAAAGCAAGAAAAGTAGCAGTTTGGAAATACAGAGAAATGAGGAGAGAATACACAGGCCAGCTCGATGTTTTCTACCCCACAGTGAATCACCATCAACTCTGCCTGCTCATGTGGCAAGTGGAATATCACAATTTTGCATCCTTCATTAGGATTAATGAGTTCATTTGTTGTCAGTATCAAAAGAAAGGCCAACTGTTGGCTCTGTCACAGAGAACAACGTCCTTCTATTCCTGCAGGAGCTTGCAGGTGAAATCATGATCTCCAGGGAAAGCTTGGGGTGTCCCTGCTCATGTACCTGTCCTCTGATCCAAGGACAGACTCCAGAACGAGCTATATTCCTTTCATTGTTATTAAAGATGAGAAATATGCTGGTTTTTCCTCTTTGATTGCATGTGATCTCATTCAAACCTCATTGAATCTCATTGAGAACAACAGCTTAAGCATTTTGCCCTGTTGTATCTTGGGGAGCTGGAAACCTTCTACCGGCAGGAAACTCTTACAGCAGTTACCATGGTGACACCGGTAATAGATATTTAAAGGCAGCTCACTCATAATCACATCTATCAGGTATCAGGAAGCTTTAGTAAGAAAAACACAAAGAGCTTGAAACCAAGGAACCAACCAGGCTTAGTGATGGTGTAAATGGACAAGAAATTCATGGAGAGAGATCTACTTATACAACCATTTAGCTGGACACAAAGGACTCCTGTTCATATCTGAATGGCACTGAAGCCTGCAGAATAAACTATTTTTAGTCATTTTGAAATTAGTTCCAAAAGCCTTATTTCAATAGCAGGAGGTCTGTAAATCCTTTAAAAGCTGCCATTCCTATAGCTCATCCCACACTAGAAGCAGGCTGCTGGAAAATCCTCAGCCCACCGACGTCACCTGGAAGGGATTCCTTCCAACAGGTAAACAATGGTGGTGGCTGTAGAGAACACTGCTCTCTGCACCCACCCCAATGGCCTGACACCAGGAAACTGATGTGGCTGCATTGCAGGAATGGGACTCAAACTCAGCTCCAAAGGGACTTTACCTCCCCATCTGGAGGGCTGGGTAGCCTAAAGAATAGTGCCATACTACTGTTTAGAAGTTATTATGAAGTGAGGAAACCTGAATCTGAATAAACATGAAGCTCACTGATTTGAAGAAGTACCTTTGGTTATGTAAATGTTAAATAATTTAGCTCTTTAGGCTTTAGCCTGTAGCATTCCAGCCCATTGAAATGTAATGAAGAGAATCAGCAGAATTAGAGCCCTTAGATAAAAAGCTACATCACCAAGCTAGCTAAGCCTATGTAAGAGTCATCACATTGAGATTTCCTTTCTCTTTTTGCTGCATATTTCCATGACAACTTTCCTCCAGTATCAACTTCTTTATATTGGAAAGGTCTCCCAAAAGAGAATTTAAGCTTCTATAGCAACAGCTAAAATCCCTGGGAGATGACGATGTCTGAACACTTCTACAGATTTTTTTTTTTAGCCCACGACTTACAAGTGCATTTTGAATTTCACAGGTGAAAACAGAAGTGTGTGTAATATTAAGGAAATGGTGAAGAGCATAAGGAGCATGCTGAAGTGGCACAAGTACAAAGAAACCACCCTACTTTCAAAACAGAATAGCACTTCGAGATATCAAACGTTAAAGAGAGCAGACAGGATCAAACACTCATCTTGAAAACCCACATCCTGCTCCTTCTGAGGTACAGAACAGAGCCACAAGGAATACGTCTGCTGATCCTAAAAGGAGACTTTACTGAAATGTCTCTCTGCAGTCTACCTTATATTGACATAAAGAAAAAACACATACAGTAAGTCAGGATGTCTTTTCATTTTTAACTCCTACATACCTGCCAGGGAGCTATAATCTGACCTTTTTTCAGTACTTCAGCTCTTTACCATGATAGTGCCAGTATTCTCCAAAATGGAAAGCATTGCAACCTCAGCAAAAACATAGCTACACTCTCAAACATATATTGGTTAAATTCATATAAGCTAAGGGAAGTACAGAAGCAAGGTTTCTTCACTGAATTTAGGTGTATTTCACAAAGAACTTCTCCAACACCCTCTCAAACCTAAAATATTTTAAAAAAGAACAAACAAAACCAACATTACATTCACAATCTGGATGAGAAGTCAGAAAGCATCAAACATTATATGGATGAGAAGGCTACAGAATGGAAATACTAAGTGCTGCTGCCAGAATCGGAGCCCAGCAGGCCCCAGCACACTTCCTTTCCTACACAAGAGGAAAGGCAACTGCAGAGCAGCCAGGCTTTCTTCTGCTTGTGGTACAACTGAAAGCTTTCCCTGCGTTCATTAAAATACCTGTTACTTTATCCCCTCTTCCTCTCATTCAGCAAGATCATCATGGTTCCAGTAAGGGGGAAAAGGTGCAGATAGGTAGACATGAGTGAAAAAAAAAAAATGGATTGAATCTAATTCCTGTTGACTTCCACCTTCACACACTTGAGAAGAGACTCTGGAACTGGCAGTTCTACAAAATAAAGTTAAAGACTATGAAAACTTTTTAGTAGCAGTGCCAAAAAATGACAGCCAAAGCCTATGCAAATCCTGGGAACTCTACAAGTAAGACATATGCAAAAACAGGATTTCAGACAAAACCCCCATTATTTCCAAGGTTTATCCTGTCTGCAGAATATTGAAGTGTGGGAGGAAGACTGAGTCACCGTAAAGTTCAAGTGAAACACAATTATTTCACATCCCCACGTGCTGCCCTCTGCTGAAACTGAGCACACTGGAACATTGTGTATCGCAGGCAGAAGAAAAACTCATGATTATGTGCACTTAATGCTATCATCACATAGGGAAGAGGCAAACTCAAATGAAACAAAAATGTTTCATCTGGGACTAGGCAAGGTTAAAAATAACCTAAAAGCTCTTACACTGGATTTAACAGCTCCAAGAGCAAAGTAGCATTTCAGGGACAGAGTTCAGACAGTAGGAGCCTGGTGAAGGAAGAGAATCAAATGTGTTGGCTACACACATGCAAAATAATGAAGGTTCACAGGTTTGTAAAGAAACAGCTAAAAGTTTCATTTGAATAATTTATTTATCAAACGATGTGTTGAACTCTGATCCTCTCTCCAAGCCTTAATCCTCTGATTTCATTCACATGAAAAGTCTGCTCAGGCAGATGAGGTTATTCAAATACTCGAGCACATGTATTCATATTCATGCGTATTCATATGTAGAACACAGAACAGCAGAAATAAGAAAAGGAGATAAAATACCTGAGGGGAGGAATATAACATACACATATATTTATAGATATGGCTATTTATAAGTATTTCATGTAATTGTAGCTATAGTGTATTTCATTATATCTTTATATCATCTTTACAAACAAATAGTAACTCAGCATTTCCTCCAAAACCCAGGAACAGAGAAAAGAAAGTCAAAACAATATTCCAGCTATACTTGTAAACTCTTAGCACTCAGACTCCAAATCCAACATATTTTTGTTTCCCTTTATGCCTTTGGAAAATAGGCTTTGCAGTGTGACTTCAAAATCAGCCCAACGAGGTTATTTTGGATCAAGGAGAAGATTGAAATCTGAAGTTCAGGGCTCCTTAGGGAGATCATCCCTCCAGCAACCCTCTCTGCTTTGTATAGAGACTGTTTCAGTCGATTTTAACTGAATGCTTTTCAATGGTTTTTGACCTTAGAAAAACAAACCGAACAAACAAAAATAGGAGTTAAAAGCAAGTGGAAAGGGAAGAGCAGTGGGCAGGTGGATCCTGCTGGTCCTGCCAGTAGAGGGCAGTGGAATTTAAGAGGAAAGTTATTGGCAATGAACTTTGTGTAATGAAGTATTTGAAGTGGTAAAATCCATGGTTTTAAATTGTTGTTCGAACCTGCCTGTCCAGTCCTAAACTAAGACACAAACAAGACAAAGCACAAAGGATAAAAACAAGGAAAACGGATAACTTTGAGACCTCTAAAGGGTTGTGTTTCAGGAAGGTTTCAGGGTGTCAGGAAGAATTCTTGTTTAAGGCATGGCTCAAAAAATAATTATTAACTCTTTTAAATAATTTTTAATTATTAAAACACTCTACTTCAAAGCACCTCATTGAAACCATCACAGCTGTTTCTCAGGAGTTTAAAAACCTATGGTAACTTTTAAGATTTAAATAGAAAAACAGACAAAAAAAAAAAAAGTCAAGAAAGCAGGTTTTGAGTCATACCTATCTTAACTTGTGCAGAGCCAAACAGAAGATTGGTTTTAGTCCACAAGAACAAGAAGGTAAAACAGGCTTAGCAAATCACTGCACAAGCGAAGCATGCAGAAGGTATGTTAACGCTCATGGTTTACTGATAGTAAAAAGCAGTATTTCCCATCTCATTACCAAACAGAACCAGCTTCCAAGAGCCGAGCTTTCTACATGATTTGACACGCGTTAAGTTGGTATTGATGACAGAGAGATTCTGGTTATCTCTAAGCCCTTTTGAGATACACAAGTTCTAAAGTAAAATTGCTGCTTTACACCGGAGACAGCTATGGTTTCCTTCGAAAGGCACTAGCGGTGGCCTGACGCTCCAGCGTTTTCACCAAGCCTGGGTGAAACATATCCGACGCCGGGCTAGGGGCTGAGGTACCATGAGGCTTTCCAGGTCCCACCTCAGACGACGCCCGAAGGCTGTCGGGGCAAACTGCGGGCTCCAGCGCCCCACACCTACAGCCAGCAGCGCCTCAGGTGCCCTCGTCCCATCTGCCCAACGGACATGGCTACAACCGACCTTCCCGCCACGGACCTGTTGCCCCCCACACGCACCAGCGCCGCCGAAGTCTGTCAGAGGAGGACGGCGGGAGGACAGCACCGATACCGCGACACCCTACAGCTTCCCATCCCTCCCCGCACCTCAGCATGGCAGAGGGACTCAGCCCCGCACTGCGGCACCTCAGCGTCCCCCCGCATGGGGCTGCCCCGGGAGAGGCCACCGGCCTACCCCAGCCGGAACCGGAGCCCGAGCCGCGCTCACCTGCCACCGCCGCCGCTCTCGAAGATGCTCCGACAACCAGAGCCCTCACCTCACCTGCAGCGGCTCCAACGGCCGCCAGGGGGATGACGCACGGCACGCCGGGTAATGTAGTCCTCCCAGAACCAAGGGACCAATCCCGTGAGAAGACGCGCGACCCGCCCAGGCGTCGCAGCGCCTACCGGGAGTTGTAGTTCTCTAGAGGCTGAGAAGCCAGCTCTTCCCCTCAGGGGAACTACAACTCCTGTGAGCCACCGCGCGCCGCAGCTGCTGCCGGGAGCCGCGTTACCTGCGCCTGGAGTGGGCCGGAACGCCGTTTCCAGCCGGTGGCGGATGTCTGAGGTCGGTCATGGCCGCAGCGCCGCCGCCCTCCGCTCCAGGCGGCCCGGAGCCTCCCCCGGGGCCGCCGCTGCAGTACAGCATGCTGCTGCAGCACCTGGTGGGCGAGCAGAGGCGGCCCCGCGCCTGGGACCCCGCCACGTTCGGCGGAATCCCCAGCCCTCCCAAGAGCGAGGAGCAGAAGATGGTGGAGCGCGCCATGGAGAGCTGCGCCTTCAAGGCGGCGCTGGCCTGTGTGGGAGGTGCGGTGGGGCGGCTGAGGGAAGCAGGGAGAGGATGGAGGGACGGGGCGGCCGACTGTGGGGCGCTTGGAGGGGTCCCCCTCCATGGGGTCGGGAAAGGGAGGGTAGAGATGAAATTGCAGCACAGGGACCCCCATGTTTTAATTCTCCTTCACCTAAGCCTGCAGTGTATGTCACAGGTCCCAGGGAAGAATATTTGTCTGCTTTCTTTGCAAAGGAAGAGTTGCTCACAGCCTTTCCTCAGCATAGCCTGTCAGCAACAGCTTCCACAGTATGAACAGACAGGACATTTGTGCTCTTAAACTTCCCCTTTCACAGTGCACCATTGACAGACAGCAGGAGCGGAGGTTCTCTGGTGCCTGCAGGGAATGTGCTGCTTGAATCCAGCCCAAGTTCATTTCATACCGGTTGTCTTTTATAGGGTTTGTGCTGGGAGGCGCCTTTGGTGTCTTCACAGCCGGCATCGACACCAATGTTGGGTTTGATCCCAAGGATCCATATCGCACGCCAACAGCAAAAGAGGTCCTCAAAGATATGGGGCAGCGGGGCATATCCTATGCAAAGAACTTTGCCATTGTGGGTGCCATGTTCTCCTGCACTGAATGTATCGTTGAATCTGTGAGTAATAACTTCTTAAGCAGTAAGAAATGTTTTCTTGTACACTAATAATCTCTTCTACTACATCCAAGTAAGTATGTATATCTCCTTTGTAACAGGGCAAGGGAGTAGGCTAGTGTATTCTGTTTCTTGACCATCAGAGCATTTCAGGTTTGAGACCTGTCTTCAGAACTGCTGTTCTCTGACAGAACAAGCAGAAGAGCATACATGAGCAGACTGCTTTTCAGTTTAAGTCCTGAATGTGTTGGCAAGTATAGGTTTTATTTTGAAAAGTAACTTTTTAAAGTTTTAAAACCCTAGCTATAAGTGCTTATTGTCTTTGTTCAATATCAAACTGTGAGCTGCCACATGGTAATTTGGCCTTCTAAAAACCCCATATGGAGAAAGGGATCCGCTGATCAAAGCTCTTAAGTAATAGGCCTGTTTTCATCTTGCCCCAACAGCAAGAAGTGACCTTGTGCAGCTTAGTGGTAAATCTATAATTCATTTTCTTAAACAGGAAAACAAGCCTGTTGTGAATTTGAGTCCTGCCTTTTAATTGAAAGACACAATGATTTCCTAACTCACGTAGAAGAAAAGTCTATCTGCTTGCACAATGGAGCTGAACAAAGAGATCTTTGCTCTGGCTGTGGAAATAGTCCATCTTTGTCAGCAGGGTACTGTGGCTGTCACCTGTGCTGAAAACTAGGCTGTATGACCAGGCACAGTGTTGCACTCATGTAGTTACAGTGCTGTTAAAGTCTTTGAGCTGGTTGTAGTGCACAGTGTTGTACTCCGGGGGCTGGATCAGCTCACCTTAGAGTCTTTGCTGTAACACTGCATTGCACCATACGGATTTGTCTTACCTTGTCTTACCTCTCTGGGTGACCTGTTCTTTCCTCTTCTCCTGGCCCTGCTAGTCTTCCGTTTGAGAGTGCAGGGGGCCATCTGCTGAGAATAGAGGGAAAAACATCCTCAGCTGAAAAGGGGCTGGAAGGTCATTCCATCTTTCTTGGTGCTAGTACACACACTGAGTGTTTAGTCCATATTTACTTGTTGACTCTCATTTTTAATTCCACAGTATCGTGGAAAGTCAGACTGGAAGAACAGTGTTATCAGTGGCTGCATCACTGGAGGAGCAATCGGCTTCAGAGGTTGGTAGTGCCTGTTTCTGTGATAAAACTCTTAATTTGGTTATGCAGCAGGTGATAATTTTAAACAGAACATAGACTGAAAATCTCTTTGCATTGGGTTATGGTGAGGTCAATATGAGAGTGTACTCCAGACTGGCAGAACTGCTCTATCACTTTCCTGTCAGCTTGAAAGATGTGTGGGTAGAGGAGGCTTGGTCATACAGGACAGTGAGATTGGAGGAAAATCAACAGAATTTACTTGAAAGAAAAAGCAGGAAGTAGCATTAGCTATCCACACTCTTCTGTGTGGATGGGAAGGAGGGGAGGGAGCCAAAAATACATACCGAGCAACTCTTTGAAACTACAGCTCTTGTGTTAACAAAGTTCTGCTTGTATATATATTTCACTGACATCAACTCTGTTAAGTTTCAGAGAGGAAAATGCTTTCCTCCTTTCTCATATATCAATTCAAACAGACAACTCTGTTTAGCTATGAAAGAGCAGAAGCACTGGGAAT
>JAVHNF010020364.1:0-24156 GCA_034783455.1 Micropsitta finschii | reverse complement strand
TGTCCTATAAGGTACAAAAAAGTACTCTTCAGTTTGCCACAATTTGTTAAAAACAGCCATTTAATGCCTACAGGTAGGAAAGTTTCAAATCATGTCATAGAGATTTATAGATGAATAAATAGTACAGAAATACCGTGATGTTCTGATGAGATGCAGGGTATGTTCAAATGCTGTTCAAAGTGGAGAATTCCCCTTGTTGCATTAAACCCACAATGCGTACAATATGCAGCATTTCTGTTAAAACGCCAAAGGACAACAGAGCCTAAATGCAACTACTCTTCTTTAACTCCAGGAAGCATAAATGGATTCTTGTTTTCACACTGAACAGTTATTTTTCATTTCCACACAGAGGTCACATGACAATATTTGTATGTACAAAAACACGCGGGTTTTTAGTAGATAAAATTACCCAGAAGAACCTGTACACCTGAGCCTGGAAGTGTAAGAAAGTGTGGTCAGTAGCAATGTCTTTTTAAGAAAGATAACAGAAGAGGTTCTTGCATAGCAAGGTGTGAGGTTAAACCCAAAAGGAGCTTATCCATAAATCAGGCAAATCCCTGGTCACTGTAGAACAGAAGTCAGCTGTGAATTAGTGCAAAAGCTAGCCGAATGGTCCAAGAGCCGCATACAAACCGTGGCTGGTAACTACAGACAGCTCAAATGCGCGAGTCAGTGACAGATGCAACATGAAAGCAATAGATGGGAAGGAAAAAGCAACATCATCAGCAGTTTGCATCTTGTGCTGCCTTCCCTCTGCCCCTCTGGGCAGCACTCCTCGCACAGGAAGCGGTGGAGCAGCCCCGAAAGAGATACAATTACATGTGGTGCTTCACTGTTCCTACAGCGCTTGGCAAAGCACCACCAGTGCAGTGGTGGGCAGTGACATTTCACAAAGCACTTCCTACCATGTGATCTGTTATAGGAATTCCGGCACCAGTAGAAACCTGCTAGAGGGACGACAGCTGCTTTGGAATGCGGCGTAGTAAACGCTCCTCTTGGAGCAGAATAAAGTCAAGATCTCCCTGGTCACCCCCACCCCTACCACTTTGCAGCATCTACACTTCCGAACAGATCCCCAAAGCGTTACAAACATATTAGTGCACACGCAAAGACACCTACATCTGTGGGGAGAACAATGATCTCCATTTATTTTGTTTCATATACATCCATATTTTGAATTTTAATACAAAAGAAAAAAAAAATTAGAATCTGACAAATGTTTACAAACAAGATACCTTCAAATAGATTTTACTCATTTCAGTCTGGTGCAGAGTAAATGACAAATTGTACTGTTATACTCAAGGCAACAGAGTCTGTAGTCCATGACCACTTAGCCCAACTTTTATGCAAGCTTAATTGTTTTTATCTACCATGAACGATAAACTCCTTGTTGATTCCCAGTTCTGTGTGTGTGCACATGTGTACATAGCAGCTCCTTTCATAGAAAGAAAAGACATCTAGAGGTCTTCTTGTACTTTTACCTACAGGAATCATGTTAAGATACAGAATGGATTACATGTAACCGGGGCTGGATTTTATAAGAAAAAATAATTAGCTGACAAATGAGGGCAGCAATAAAAAAGCGTCTTTTTTGCAACAATAAATAAATACAGTCAAAGTTTTCTGTGTGGACTTTAAACCAGCTTCTTCACTGAAGAACAGACGTGGCATTTCCATGGAGTTAAACGTGACCCCATTTACTGTATCTTTTTTTCTTGCTCTCTTTCTCTCTCTCCTTCAACAAAACCAAGTTTTCCTGCTTCTGCCACAATAGTACAACAATTTGATCTTGACAAGAAAGTGGTGCTGCTGATTTTTATTTCTTTGTCCTTTGGACAAAATAAGCCGAGAATATAATCTGACTGTTGTGACCAATAAAAACGCAGTTTACATCAAGTCTCGTCAGGATAACCTGACTAAAAACATCTGGCTTCTTAATTAAAACCTTTCAGACAACCAGATTCTTGCTCGGGTGTGTTAGGTTAAACACGCTGAACTCTAAGAAGCTGTAGACTGCAGTTTGTTGTTATGGGACCTGCAGAATGCAGAAGAAAGCGAAGAATTAAGCACCCTTCATTTTGGAGAACACAGTTGCTGCAAGGTGTCACCATGGGCAAAGCACAATGAGGGAATTACCACCGTGCTGCTTCCATTCAGTTTTTTTCCCCTTCAGAACAAAGGGAACACTGCAAATAATTCTCTCTGCATTTTAAGTACAATTTCTCCTCCAGTATACAACTATTTCAGTACTTGTAAAATGCAGTTTTGGAATACTCGAAAATGCCTGAAATCAGTTTCCTCTCATATTTACATAATAGTAGTTCATCAAAAAGGAAAGCAAAAAGCCCATTTCTAATTAGGAATATTCACAATAATGTATTTTTTGTTTAAATTTATTCAAGAAGTCTTTGGATTAACTTAATAGAAAGAACTGAAGAGGCCTGTTAAAAATCACATCTTTGCTAATCAGAGCTCAGCAAAACTCCTCTTGGACATTCACAGTTTTATTAGTGACTGAAAATAAAACAATAAAATACATGGTTTCAAGATGAATTTTCCACTTTTCTCAATACAGTATTTGAGGAATGGGACATTAGTTTTTGTTAATACAGTTCTGCTCACCAGTACAACTGCTGGTAACAAAAACCCAACAGCATTTACTTTTTTAGACAAATGATCTGGATTTTTAGGGTAGTTTTAATGTCATCGAATTGGACAAGAAAAGAAAGTGACCCCAACATCCAGTTCTGATTCCAGTTAAAAAGTTCAGACTAAAGATATCACAATCTGCAAGAAAAGAAAGAACATGGATGGTATAAATGAAAAACAGTAACAAATGAGATGCAGCAATGAAGTTAGTGGATGCTGGGTAACCAGCTAAAACAAGGTGACAGAAACATAAAGTGAAGGCTAACTGATAAAACCATTAAAGCAGTAATAAATGGGAAAGAAAAATGCCGGAGTGATGGATTTGAACTCATCACTTCTTACCAACCCTACCTTCATTGTGCATAGAAAACCAGACAGCTTCACAACAAGGGGTGTAGAAGCAGTGAAGCTTTCAACTTTGTTAATTACAGACGGATGTAATCCTGCATTAGTACCTCAGACTAGCACTCTGCCGTGGTTTTGGCTGCTACAGTTGGATGGACAAAGTTAACTACTACATCTACAGTTTCCAAGTAATGCTGAAAGGCATCCAACATTTGTGACTCAGTCACAGCTGGCTTGTGTTGGAATACAGCAGTGATCCAGGGGAAATCTGCAGATTCCGTTAGTGTTTGGAGTAAGCTGTGTTTAAGAACAGCTGTAGTAAATACCACATTAGAATTTGACTAGGGCTGTACAACTCCCATGTACGTGCCACTAGACAGAACAGGCAAGCAACAGGAAAGCGTGTAGAGTTGCATGTTCTTTTTCAGGCATGTCTGTGTTAGGGAAAAATCTACATCCATCCTTCCATAGGAAAATGTTAAAAAAAGGAAGTTTAATTTTAAATAGCAGTTTTGAAGTGTGCTTTGTTTTCCATATCCTGCTTTAAACCTTACTTATTCCATCCATTTCAAGTAAGTCATTAAAAGGCAAGAGAAGTAGTAAAAACTAAAGTATTTTAATTTCTCTCATTGGATTATAAATTTAATGGAAGGATTGCCTCTTCTTAGCAATGAAAAGTATTTACTGCACAGCAGAACATTATCATAACTCAGGACTGGTCCTGAGCAGAAATTATCCCCATTCAGTTTTCTGTGCATGGTGACGCAAATCCCTGCATGAATGCAAGGTAAGCTTATAAAAGCATTGAGGAGGTTGCAGGGGACAACAGGACATTTGTGAATAGGAACACTGCAGCTTACCTGCTTGCCTTAAATCCTTTTAGTTTCTGTACAAAGAATGATTCGAGAACTTCTGCACATTGGTAAAAAGGGGAGTCACTTGGATTGTAGTAACGACAGTTATCAAAAATTTTGGTCATATCTGCCACAAACTCCGTGACTTTCTTGTAGTAACGCTTCAGGATCCTCTCCTCCATGGTGGCAAGGTCTTGAAGGAAACCAAAGATGGTTAAAATGACACACTGTCATCCTCAACACAAGTTTATGTGGGGGGTAACAAATCCTATCGGAGATAGCTGCTTGTGATGTGGTGACACTAAGAGGTCTCCTTCAGAATAAACATGCACGGGTACATTAAGTGCAGCTGAATTAAAATGCAAGTATCAAAATGACCTTGGAAAACTGGGGTCTTCTGCAGGAGCTGTTTGCTTTTTCTGAAGAAATTAATGGAGGAGGGGGGGAAAGTCAGACAATCTGGATTCGGTTACTTGTACTTTGTTGACAGCCCTCACTGAGACCAAGAGTCATATGTGTGCACGTGAGAGCTCTCTAAACCTTCTGATCATGACTTGTTTTGAATGAATTATCGAGTTTCAAGGGCAGATGCACATTATCATGTCCCAGATGAAGGAGACTCAAGTGCAGGATCATGCAAAATGCTAGTGCTCTCACTCTTACTAACTAGACACATTAGCAGGACCGGAATGGTGAAGTAAGCAGTAATTGTCCTATTTTAATGCAAATGAGGGAGAGGAACAAGATCTGCCAGTTATAAATATAGCTGTCTAAACGTATAGTGGCACTTTTAGCTGGAAAAACAGTGACCTGCCCTTGGAAAATGCCCTTAAATTGCTTATTTTGAAATGCCAGTAATGCCATAATGTGTGAAGAGAAATGTAGATGGGACTGGATCACCAAGTGTATTTTAAAGATATTTACTTGCATACTTAACAAGTCTATTTTCCTGCTGGTTAAGCCAGAAAGGACTCAATGCACTTTCATTTACTTCATTCAAACATCATATGCTTCATTACATTATTATTTGAGCTTTCCTTACAAATGATGTAATAGGAGCTGTTCAGCATTTTCATAACAGCCCAACCCAAAACTTTGGAACAGAGAAGGACACAATTTCTAAGCAAAACATTCTTTTCAGTCAACACACTCTGACTTTGCCAAGATACTAAATTTAACTTTCCTATTTCTAGGCTCGGTAAGGAGTAGGTGGGAAAGCTCAAATGATACAAGCTCTCATTTAGACATATGTAAAGGTATTGGTTCTGTAAGTGTAAAGGAGTAATATTTAGCAACATCATTTCTGGCAGGAGGTTAGATATTCCCAAGAGGTTTCACATTTAAGTGTTTACCTAGCTTATTCCTAGCTAACGTGTAAGGCCTGGTAAGATCAGAGTAAAACAATGTATAGCTGCAGCATCTCCTCTTCCACTTTCCCCCAAATACACAAAATCTGAATCAATTCTTGTTCATACAGCCTTAAAGACAAATTACATACAACATGAAATTTAATATACTATCAAGTTAGATGAAGATAGTTTTAAACTCCATCACTTAACTGTATTTGCACCACGTCTTCCTCAAACTCTAGAGCAAATACTCCGCAAATTATAGGAGGACAGAAGAACCCCAAGCAAAGAAAACCACAACAAAATTGTCCTCTTGAAAGAAAGTAATTTAAACCCAAGAATTCAATCCTACTGCACCCCTGAATTTCACATGTTATATGTTACACTGGCAGCATTTAGGGTTAAGGAGTCAGCCTAGATACAGGTATTCTATCAGCCCTCATGAACTTTTAAATAAATCAGTGATAAATCACATTGTTTCATCTGCAAGAACTGTGTGTTCTGCAAAACGTGTCTTCAAGGTCCTTGGCTGGAAATGGTCAGCAGGTTACTCATTTGATATTCAAACCCCCCAGTCCACTCACTCAAAAATGCTTACCCATTGGTTCTTTAATAACACCATAATAATCTGGTGTATCATTGGGATCTACTGGTTCTAGGAATGGCCATGCCATCTTGTGAGCCTGTCAGGAAAACAAAATACAACTGTGTAAAAAATTAAGTTAAATGAGCACTATTTAGCAGCTACCTATTTTCATTATACCTTTATCTGTTGGGATCTAGAGTTGGATTTAAGGAACTAGTGCAGCATTATATGAAAAGCTAGTGCTCATCTGATGACTGAGTAAGGTCTTAAAGCTCAACGTCAGTGGGAGTAGTTGGTCTTCAGAACAGGAACCAGTGTGAAATTCAGACAGAACAGGACACTGTGCTGGCCTGGCTGCACAGAAAAGTGTGCACTGAATTTACTGAGTGTGCCTGGCACTTCACATCTAGAAATCAGCCACTGCTTTCACTTCCAAGTGCTCTAGAATTAATTTGTTTTCATGAATATCTGCAAAATGCAAGGTAATGCAAAACACTGAGGATTTCTGTTACGCACAACTATTTTACCAAAATTCTTCATAGTTACAGCAGAAAAGGCATATGTGGGAGTGACGAATGAATGAGAAATGTTGTAATTGATGTAATTTTTACTATCAGGATGCCATCATTTACTTTCCATAAGAACACCATTGCAATCTGATACCTCAGAGATTAAAGCACGGAATTGTAGATTAGAAATCATAGAAAACTAATGTGAGCACTGAACATTGCACCTTCTACATCCTGCACAGCTGGGCTTCCACTCTGCCGCTTTCGGCATTCTAAGTAAACCCACTTCCTCTAAGAGCCTTCCACCGAAGAGACAGTTCAGTTTCATTAACTCAGAAGCAGTGCTATATGAGCTGTTGTAAACATTCCCCAGCACAATAGTGCCCGTCAAGTTTGCAGCTGACACAGGGGCATTTCTCACAAAAAATAACCCTTTTTATAAAGTCTCAAAGCTACGAGAAATCAAAACTGACTCCAAGACTCACAGGACTCCAAGTCCTGTACCCCAAAGCATTCCTCTTTGCTGCAGTCCTTATTCTCACCTGTAAGGAACGCAGTACTCTTCTTAAACCTTCGTAATCTTTATCAGTTAGCGGACTGAGGACAGTCATGGCATCTTCTGTGGACTGACACTGAGGACACACATATTCATCAATGAGATCTGCCTCACTTTGTAAGATGCCAACACAGCGCCCGTGATACCAGTTCTGACATCGGTCGCAGCCAATGTAAAATCTGTGAGATCAAACCCAACGTTAGTGACTTCATCTGTTGAATTTAAAGATTACATTTAAATACATAAACCTGCAACCATTGCACACAAGCAAGATACTTGGCACGATTAAACACACAAGTGTAAAATGATCTTTCAGACAGACAAATTCTAGTTACACTGTTCAAACTGCTCTTGTATTTACAAACAGGCTAAATCACAGACCACGTCAAAATCAGTCCCTACATTTTACACTAGGCACTTTCGAGCAATCAAGATATCAAAAGTCATTCCTCTGCTTTAGAGTTGGAAGGAACAAGGTAATGCCAGAACTCTCACCCAACCAGTATCCAAACCAATTCAAGATACATTTTGCACAAACTGGACTATAGCAAGGGCTCGTTTTGCTCTGTACAAACATTTTGCATATGGAAGCTTCAGTCTTGTAGCTGCACACAGAAGGAGTATTCTGTGCCACAAAGCCTTACAGTAAAGGATGCAAACCATATACCCCCATATGAAAATGATGCTTTCATCCAGATCAGATGAAAGCACAACTAAATCCACTAAATCCATTTGTCTTTTAATCTCTCTAACCATCCCTTGTTAAAGAAATACAGAAAAACCAAATCAACCCCCATTTAAAGCACTTATTTAAAACCCAACACATTGTGACCACCCTGAAAACTTCCCTTTCCCTCAACATTTACTGTACACAAACATTTTGGAGAGGAAGACAATTACTGAAAAGCAATTTGTATTACAAACGAATACAACATATGCAGAATAACTTCTGTGTTTTTTCTTTGCAAAGAACAGGTAACCACAGTTTGCTACCTAAACATTAAATAAGAGGTTCTGATCAGAACTCACTGTGACTCATCATAAGGTGTTCTGCAGATACAGTACAATTCCTCACTGCTGCCCTCTTGTGCCCGTTTACAATCATTACAGATGTACACATCCATTTTCTTAGCCTCCTTTTCTGTGATGCCAACACATTCTCCATGATACCAGTTAGTACAAAGATCACAGCCAATATAGAACCTAAAAGTATTCACAATGAAAATGACAATGTAATTGTCATTTCAAATGGCATGGCACTTTTCCCTGCATTTCTCTCTGATGCACTGTCTCTGCTGGCCTACTTTGTTCAATTGTCACAGTTTTCCCTGCTTCCTAGCATTCTATCCTTACAGACTAACATCTCACACTGCAGCTATGCTGTGAGTAAGGTCGCATGGGTCAATTTTAAATTGACAGTTCATTTAAATGCACAGCAATTTGTAACCAGACTTTTGAGCAAAACTGGGCTAAAAAGGTCTGTCTCCAATCTGCGTGTGGAAAACTGTAAAAGGCACAAAAAGACAAGGCCAAAGGAAAAGATTGACATTTTCAAAACCGCAGCTCGAAAGCCACTGAAACGTTTCCTTAAGATTTGAAAATGTAGCTCTCAGTTAATTTAAAAAACAAAAGCAAAGCGCAAACACCAACTAGGAGTTACAAGTATGCTACGAAGAACATGCATACCAGCCATGTGTAGGATACATATTGGTATAACATGATACGAAAGGAAACGGGGTCAGGACATGGGCGTAATTCGTTTTTGGGGATGGGGAACTTGCTGAAAAACAGATCTCAAACTGCTCAAAACTGCCACAAATTGGAATGGGGACCACTCTTCAGAGAATAATGGCTACTACTCTCAAGACACAGCTATGTGACGGAACCAGATGTGGTATGACACAAAGTGAAGGGAACCAGGGACACAATCATGTGAATGGGACCTTGCACAGAATGATGTGACAAAACTGTAAAATATTATGCAAGGATGTTTGTCATTTTGCATATGGAGAGCTCAGAACATACCTGTGACTAATGACAATCAACCAGATGGGCGAAGCTGCACATCCATTCTCTCTGCCTGAGCAAAAGCAAGCTGACTCAGAATCTGGATCTTCCTGGACTTTTGGACACCACTGACCACCCGCCATGTGCTGCTGTAGGAATTACTGCTGTCCTAGTCCATCAGTCTGCAAGCACCACCAACCAACACTATGTACTAGTAACAGGACCGTAGTTAGCACATACCCCACAGAACAAGCACCTCTAATTTCTTGGGCTTCTGCATACACCCCAGATACTCAGATCCTGCCTTTTCTCTTAAGTTTCAGTCAGACAAATCCTTAAAAGAAAAAAACAATCACAAAACCCAGCCTTCCATAAAGAACAGACAGATACAGCTCCTTCTGACAGCCACCAACAGTGATTCCCCCTGCCTCCTCTTCCCAAAAGGGACAGTTTCTGTTTGCTCCCAGTGACACGGAAGCACATTCATATTTAGGTGTAGATGCTAAACCTTGCCACTAGAATGTGTGACAGGTGTCACATTATGCTTTAACTTAGATTCTAACTCAGTAGTTAGAGTCTAAGTAAGATTAGTAAGAATCTAATCTTACTGACCATCCTTCAAAACCACCTGAGCAAATCCCTATAACTCTGGAGTACCGCAAATGAGAACGAAACGTGTGTTACTGCACATCTCCCACAGCACAGAGCGGCTTCTGAGGATTTATTACATCCTAAAAAATCCAGACGGTATTCATAAAATACCACAAATCATCCCATTTCTCTTTTCTGAAGTAGAAAAGAGACACCAGCACAAAGATGCCTATATGTGTGTGAATATATATATAAATCAGATTTTAAAAAGTCTACCAGAAAACTGTGTTAGAACTTGACTATTCCCTTTCTAAACAGTGAAAGGCCAATGGAGCTCAACAGCACACTCACCATTCATAAGAACATAAAAACTTAGAATTCACAAAAAGCAAGCAGCAGAACTCAATCATACTGCTGAGAATACCACTAAGTTATTAACATCCCATTTTCTTCAAGTTTTAGTCTGTGCATGTAAGCACAGTTTTCTATTAATGCTACCAAAATTCATTCTATGACCACATTTGTCATCAGCTTACTCAAATGCCCACTAGAGTCAGCAGAACTGTTTAGTTTGCCAATCAAACCTTTTTGCTCACAAAATTTGTTCGTCTTATGTTTGTGACAGTTCTTTCACTTAAATAACAGTGAATTAACAACCAGGGCATCAAACTCTACTATTTCTACAGCAGTGGTAGCAAATGGAGCAGTCCAGTATCCCACACTGGAGTAATGGTCAGACCTACTGAGCAATCCAGGTAAAAAAACCACCAAAGACCTCAACCTCCTTAAGAACAATAAATTAACACCCAAAAAAGGCTAGAAGGAACCTCAAGAGATCCTCTAGTCCTGGCCCTAATTTTGGAATAAAGAACAATTACTGGAGTGAAAGCACTACTCCACTTCTATGGTTATCAGCACTTTAACCACCACCAAATGGCGCCAGTTAATACTTTTTGCTATTGCCACTTGTTAAGCAGATACATACCCACTTGGAATTGGTCTGAAGTCAAATTTGACTTACATGCACCTCTACACAGCTATCAGAAGTTAACTTACTGATGTTAGTCATTTCCACCTAAAGCAATCCACCAAGTCTTCCACTCCACCACTAAATGTCTTCGCTAATTTTCTATGTAGCTTAAGCTTTTTTCCTCTTTCAGAGTCAGAATCAAACCACACAGAGCTGCAGTTTTCACTTTGTCAAATGCTACATATTCACGTTTTTATCAACTTTGGGGTGTAAATTATAACACCTGAAAACTGTTTCTTCCTGAAACATTGTCCAAAGTGAACTGCAGTAACTCGGAACCCCCTTTACTGCCTACTGACTCACAAAAATAGGTCATTTATTGAAAGGCGGCACCAAAGGTACTTCTAAAGAACATCACCTACTTGTCCATGAGAAACTGCTCAAACCAAATTGTCACTTGCTTCTGAGGCAGAGGCAAAACGGCAAAAGAAAGAATAACAGAGCGGAGGAGAAAAGAAAAGAGTATGTGCATGTGAGACAGAAAGGTCATACAATGGAAACATGCAAACAAGTGGAAATATAAATCACAGACATTGAGAGTATCAATCAAGTATGTTAATAGCTTTGTAACTGCTAGTGGAAACAGAGACTTTATTCTTTATACCTTAGTGATCTCTGCAATTACACCTGATCTCCAATTCTAGAACTACCTTGCACTAACACCTAAACACTAAACCTACAGCTAAGAATTCAGAGTAAAAGGCTGTGATATTTACTACTCACTTAGACTCGTCATAAGGCGTTTTGCAGATGCAGTAAAGCTTTGTGTCCTTCTTTGTTTCCTTTGAGGTAGTAGAAATCATTTTCTTTTTCTTGGACTTGGACACTGATGAATCTTTCTCCTCCTCTCGCTTTCTCTTCTGGGAGGATACTGGCATTGGGACCGTGGTGGAGGAGGAGGAGGTGACGCTGGCTGTGTGGTGCTGTGGTGGCGGTGGTGGCAGCGGTGGTGGTGGTGGTGGTGGTGCAGTGGCGGCGGCAGCGGCTGCAGCAGCGGCGGCGGCTGCAGCAGCAGCAGCTGCCTGGGCTCTTTCCTTTTCTCTCTTAATTTTAGATAAGTCTCTCTTTAGCTCCTCCTGAAGTGTATTAAATAGAGAGGGAGGCACTTCATATGATTATTCCAGGACAGCATCAAAATCTGGACATAAATCCCCATGCTCACCAAAAGAAAATAATTAACGGCACTTAAATACACAGATTTTTAATGTGCTTCACCTACAACCCACGTAACAGTAAGGGATGACACTCTTGGCCTACTATGACACACTGGCTGCAATTTATCAGAAGCTGTTTCAGGAAACAAGGTAATTCCAGTCCAGGTGAAAAACAAGAAGCATAAAAAAGGATATGTACCAGTTTCCCAGAGATCCATGCATCTACAGCCACATCCTTCTTTCTGTGTTCCCTTAAACTCTCACTGAGCAAACAGATAAACACAGAAACATTCTCCCCAGCTTACAACCTTTGAGAATAACAGCCGTTACCTGCACTTCAATTTGCAGTTCTTTGTCCAGAAGTGCTCTTTTCTTCAATATTTCAGCTTTCAGCTGTTCTTTATGCTTGAAAAGCAGAGCTGAGAGCTTAGAAGCATTCTGTTTACTACGCTTCTGTTCCACACTCTCTTCTCGCTTTCGTTTCTTAGCTGCCTGTTTTTCTTCTTTGTCTATCTTATCCAGAATATATTTCATCACTTGGTTGCACACAATCATCCTGGGGAAGAAAGAGAGAACAAGGACATTGTGCTGAGCTGCCCATTTATCCCCAGTTGAGAATGCAGAAACATTAAGTTCTCCAGTCTGCAAGTTAAATCATTACATTTCTCAAGACGTGCAAGGTGAATTTAGTAACACACATTGCTCCCACTCACATTTAGTTACTAGAACACCACTGGGAGGGATCAAGTCCTTAGTTAGGCCCAAGAGAGCCAGTCCCAATTTCACTTAACTGATCTGTGTACTGACCATTCCTCCCCTTTTCAGTTAAAACTCCTAACAAAGCTTAAGCTTTAGTATGATGAGAGATATTTTCATTCAGTTCAGTTTCCACGAGCATGTTTGAAAGAGCTGGATTTGTTTATTCTGATGGAGGATGAAAGCAAGTCAGAAGCCTATTAACTTCTGAAACATACATTTCTATGCTTCAGTGACCACTACATATTACTAAGCTTTTGTGTTTGGGCATAAGGGCTGACAAATACGTTTCATTTTACAGAAATCACTATAAACCAGTTCCAGTTTCTTCACTAATGACAACTCAGCATTTATTTTTCAGCTGTTTGCTGTACACAGCTATAAATCTCTTTTCCTGCTCACTTATTCTGCAATTTTCATGTATTTTACATTTCAATTAGACTAAAATGAATGCATTTTAGTTCTTCTGAATTTCCTTTTCTGTTCCTGTTCTATGTCAAGCCCACTAGAAAACTAAATGCTTCTTGTTGCCAGAGTGACCATGGGAAAGAACTCCCACTGACAAATGAGCTGAAAGCAAACAACAAACCAGCAATGGCTGGGACAAGTAGCTGCTTCAACTCTGCACTTGGACTCAGACATACTGTCTTTTGATACACATTTGTATTTTGGTGACATATGTAATATACTAGCAAGTAGCACCTAGTGATACTGCTGTAATCAACTGAGCAGTGTAATCACTCTGATGTGATGATCAAAATGTTATAGAAAACGCTGTTATTTTTCCTACTATCTGACAACACACACACTTGTGATTATCCAATTGAAGCAACCGCATGAGTGAAAAGGAGTCAAAATAACCCCACACACTCCAAATTTGTGTTCAGCAGCTCCAAGTGTTTGTCGAATAGCAGTCTTCCAACTCCTACATTCCTTCTGTAGAGTGGACAAGAATGGAAATACACAGCTACGATAACGGACAAACAAAAATCAGGCTCCTTTTTTGCATCAGAACCACTAATTCTCCACTCTGTGCTCCTTTAAGGATGGTTTTTGTCTTGAATTTAAAACAGGTGGCCAGCTCCAAACACATGGAATACACTTAAAAACATATAATTAAAATTGAGAATATACAGGATTCAATTACTTAAAGAACATTGTTATGAAAGTTACTTCTGAGCATTACTTTAACTGATTTTAAAATAGCAAAATTCCCTTAAGCTGGGTTTTACAAGCCAGTGTCTTATTATGCCACCATTTAAAGACATTGTAAATGTAAAACTGTCACATCTAAAGGTGCACATTCACCTCTGGTTTTCTTCCCTCTCAGCTGGAGTCAGTGTCTTCTTCTGTTTCAAGTGCTCTATGACAGCATTCTGTTTCATAACCACCTGCAGGATGATAGAGAACCCAAAATAAAACATAAAAGCTTTAGCCAGTATTTCATGTTGTCACTGGGAGAACCAGGACATTTCTGAGGTTTAGTAAGTGACAGAAGAGCACTGATTTTATCAGGGGGCCAGTGCTTGTTTAAAGCCATTACTTGAAAACTGAATTGAAAGCTAACACCACCTCCCCCCCCATAGAGTTGGGTGTTCTGTTTATGTCAAGTTGAAACCTAGGGACTAAATGTAAATTGACAGTATTCCTTCAGTGACTGGTTGTTCCATTGGTAAGAACCTATTATATATGTATATTTTTAAGCCCTGCAGCCATCCAACAGCATTACATTTCAGATACCTCTTTGAAACCTCAGTTTTCTACAGCAGGCAATGAAAGTCTTGTACATGTGTTCTGAACATCAGTTCTCCTCTCTACACTCTATCTTTCCTGAACTGAGAATAGATTGTCCCAGCAGCTAGTGGTAGGTTGAATCCAGGTGCCAGAAGACTGCAAGCAAACTGACTTGATGTGCTGAATTAAGCTAGAATACTTAATTAAGTTGCCAAAAGCAATCGTGCACCAACTTTGACAGAATCAAATTAACTGCCTATCAAATGTATTAACACGGTTAACAAGAACAGGCATTTAAAATAAGATTGGTTTTCATTCATTAAGTTTTAATTTCCTTCTGTTAACTTTACCTGTTTCTGGATAATGTCACTTTGATTAGAAGCCTGAAGGGTGTGCTCACGTTTAAATTCTATCTGTTGCTGCTTTTTCTTCTGTTGCTGCTCCCTGAGCTGCTGAACTCTCTGCAGCTGCTCCTGAACACTAGCTGCTTGAACTGTTACCACATTCTGAATCTGGTGAGCCTGTACTGGGCTAGTTTGCTGGATCTGAATAGGTAACTGAAGCTTGATCTGCTGGGGCACACTGCCTTGTTGGGCTTGTATCTGAGCCACAACATGTGACTGAAGCTGAGAGAGAACTTGGACTTGTTGCTGAAGCTGAGGCACTGTAATAAGTTTTGTTGGAGGCTGCTGAAGTTGCAGCTGAGGACGAGGTGGGGATTGCACAGGAACCTGATTTAAACTTTGAGTAGTTGCAAGGGTTGAGACCGAAGTCTGAACCTGAGGTTGTGATTGCTGCAGCTGTGCTTGAATTTGTATGGGAGCATGGGGCTGCATCTGAATCTGTTGTTGGGTTGTAGTCTGCACCTGAGCTGGTTGCTGAGGCTGGACTTGGGACTGGCCTTGTGGAAGGATTGCAGTCTGCGGCTGACTCTGGACTTGCACTGGAGACTGCCCTTGAGCCTGGGTCTGTGCTGGAGACTGAACTGGAGATTTAGACGACTGTGCTTCAGGTGTGACTGGAGCGTCAGCGGATGCTGCAGTCTGAGCTTCAGGCTGGGGCTGAGCTTCAGGTTGAAGCGCTGGCTGAGGTGCCTGTGGCTGGGCCGGCAGCACAGGCTGAGTACTCTGATTTTGCACTTGAGGCTGGGCTTGCTGCTGACTCTGAGGCTGTGTCTGAGCTGGTGGCGGCGCTGATGCTGGCTGGGCCTGTGGAGCTTGCTTCTGCTCCCCTGTAGCTATGATGAATAAAAACAAGTATTCCATTAATTTCAAATGACACATCTATGAGCCTTACTAATTTGAACCTTTTAGAACTACCATAAAGCTCTGTGCAGAAATTCAACAGATTTCTACAATTATAATACATTTCCAACCAATTTACTGTACTAACAGACCATCTCTAACTGCATAAAATACTCCCACGCAGGTGATACTGAAGCTTTTTCTATTGTGGAATAGAATAATGATTACCTGAGGTTGAAGTAGAAACTGTTGTTGTAGTTGTGCTAGCTGTAGTAGCAGCTGCTGGTAGTGGGGTGAAAAGAAATCTCTGAATTGTACCATTTGGCATAGCTGCTTGCATAAGCTGTTGTCCTGGACCAGGTATTACAGTCACACCCTGAGGGATTAACTGTAATTGACCAGTAGTTTGACCTTGTCCCTGAATTACCACAGTTAATCCTTGACTGCCACCCTAAAAGAAAAGTTAAAATTGATGTTTTAGTGATTAAGTCATAGACAGATTTTTGCTGAAAATCACAAGAATTAGGGTTTTGAATTTCAGAATTCAGTACTTCTACCAATGCACTGAAAATAATTCCTAACCAAGCGTCACATCTATAACTCACAGGAGTCTGTTTTTCCCTATGCTTGACTCTAAGCTTATTTTTGCCAACAGATCTTCAGGATGTGAACAGAAGAAAAAGTAAGAACTTTTTCCTCTTCCAGTTCCAGATACCGTAATTTTTCCCCTGAGACTGTGGATAACGTGAATGAAAACTAAATCTTCACACAAAGTCAAACAGACAAGCAACAAGCATTACGTTCTGAAGGCCATACAAAATAATTACATCCCTTACTGCTATTAATGAAAAGACCTTTTCCCATACTGATAAACTTCCCTGATGCTAGTTACATTATTGGGGAAAACAACAGGAAGCAATATTTAAAACTTTAAATATTTAAGCTCCTTTAAGACTGTAAATATGCTATCAGTCCATCCAAAGGCCAAACCATGCATTTATGAGCAAATACACCACACTGCTGAAACCCAAAGGCTTGATAAGTATTAGCACATTTCCATGCCTAGAGGCTGTAAAACATTTTACCTGTCCTTGTGTTAGCTGTGTGAGCTGGGCCATAGTAAGCTTCACTTGTCCCTGCTGAGGGCGAGTGGGCTGTGGTGTGGTTTGTGGTTGTGTTTGTTGAGGTGGTGTTCCAGAACTTGTGATTGTTTTCTGGCCAGTACTGGAAGAAGCTGTGCTGGTGCTAGAAACGGCTGTTGAGACAGGCTGACCCCTGATTATCTGAGTCACCACTTGCTGTGTCTGACCTGCAAGAGAACGATTTGTGATAAGAAACCCGTTTCCAATATTGTAACCATTAGGCACAGCAAACCTCCAGTCACAGGAACATGCAATAATCAGACAAGTGAAGCAAACACTGCAGTTCGCACACAGATTTTCTTTACAAACCATTTGTCTGTGTGGTTGACTGAAAAATGTCTGCAAAATGGTTTCTATTTTAATTTAATTCATGCACTTAATGCACAATTATTCTAACTTTTTTCCTTTTTTTTTTTAAATGAATAGACTTATGGACTTAAAAACATCAAAATGAGGGATGTTGGTATTGGGATGTATGATACAGAAAGTATGAAGAGACAAACCATGGATTTCACACTGGAAATTTAAATATTAAAGTGAACCTACTGGCTGGAAGGATACCTTGTTGCACCACCACAGGCGTTCGAATGATGGTCTTCCCAAGTGTTGACTGCTGCAGTGGTGTCCGTATCACTGTCATACCAGGGCGTAGTGGTGTCCCTTGCACTACCTGCATGCACCAAAATGGACATGTGAGACAAGCCACTGGGATATGCCCTCAGGTTTGGTGGTGGTTTTGTTTCTTTGTTTGTTTCGGTACAGTAAGAAATGAGAACATGCAAGCAGATCCAGTATTTTGTCATCTATACCTATGCCATTAACCTTACCAAGCTCTAAACTGTTAGTTTTTCCAATTGGAGAGAATCATTGTACCTCCTTGTAATAGAGGATTGCTGAGATGAGCCAAAACCATTGAAAAGTAACAAGACAGAACTTTCAATAACTGCAAACAATTTAAAATACATGCACTATGGTTTTTTTTTTTTTTCATTACATCATCAGAAAAGCATCTTACTTGTGAAGTGCTTGTTGTTCCTAACGTCCCTGTGGTATTTGGCCTAATGGTTACAGTTGCTGTCCTTGGCTGGAATGAAGTAAATGTTTGACTTGCACCCGTAGTTGATGGAATGATACCCAATACCTTTTGCTGAACTTGAACAACACCTAATTAAAGAGAAATGGAGAGTTCATTAATGATGCGACTGCAGCAAAAGAAGTAAATGCAGCTCCAGGATGGCATTTAGAAATCGGTCTCCAGGTTTCTAGAATACCTTTGAGTCTTTCAACATTTCTTGGGAGAGCCTTTGTCATACTGTAAAAAGCAGCAGCATTATACTCTGTTGACAGTCCATCTACATTTTAAGTTAAGAAATAGGTATTTTAGAAAAGATTAAGGAAAGAGTGAATCTTCACAAAGATCAGTTTTATGGTAACTGTGCATAAGTCCTTGCATTGTCATGGTGCCACAAATTGATACAACCATTAAGAGCTATAATCTCATTAATTTAAAATGTAGAAGACCAGTTTAAACACCTTTCACCTACAAGCTTGTGGTGCTGAAGAAACTGGGTAATGCTTTTCCTCTCATCTCAGAAATTTCAATACAAAATTAGTAGCCTTCATGATTTCCTAAGATGCTAAGTATAATGGAGACAGAGAATTGAGCTTTTCTGTTCAATATACACTCACAAATCTCAAAACATTAAGTCCTCTTCTTGAGGCAAGAAGAAAACCCCTGATCTTAGTTTGGAGCTAACCTCTTGCTCATCACTGAAGAGCGGATGCAGGTATTTATCACTAAGAACAGCAGCCTTTTTTTTCCTTTCATGAAGAAAGTGCTTTTGTTGATGTATGATTTTGGTTAACAAAAAAGCATGCTTCATTCCACATTATTAAAAATAAAACTCCGAATTTTGCACTATGAAATGCAAAATAATTTACAGGCAAAAAAAACCCTTGCATTTTCCCCTTATAGACACAAATATGCAACACGGGGGGACAAGTTCTAGAAACTTGTGTATATATATATACATAAATATTTTTTCCCCCTTTAAGTCACAGTTTACTTCACTGGAAAAATCCTGTCAATGGAGAATGAATGAGCAAGCTGGAACACATGTTTAATTCAGTTCCCTTTCCCCTACCTCCTTGAGTTGATGGCACATTGACGGCAACAATCTTGCTGTTTGCAGGGAGTGGCAGCTTAGTTATCACTTTCCCTGCCATCGTTACTGGACTGCCTGAGATCTGGAAGGTCTGCCCTGTGCTGGCAATGGTTGTGGCTGAAGTGGCAGCTGTGCTAGTGGCTATTGAGGCACACAGAACAGTCAGTTTTAGAGCAGAATAATCAGTCAATGAAATGACTTTCAAGTATGAAACAGCACACTATTTTTACAATCATTTTTGAATGCGTCATACTTTGGTAAAGAGTTTTTTTTTGATACAGTACATTACAGCATAGAACGCTTTCTTTATCAATGATTACTAGTACAACAACTGTGAGTAATAAATGAGGCAGGTCAGAAACAAGACTACCTAGCAAGTCTGAACAAGGGAAAATTAGACAGGTAATATCTCAGAAGTGTCCTGCTGACTTAGCAAGAGATCAAAGAGCAAAGATAACAAGAAATGTCATAATGATACATATTCTGAAGATGTAAGCGGTATATATAGGATGAACTCCAGCATGTGTTCTTTCCATGATAAATGGCTACTTACCTGTTGAAGATTGGCCTTGTTTAACCCAAGTAGCAAAAGTCTGATGGAAATTCTTGTTCTGCTGGAATGTAACTGTAGCTGGAGAACCCACTTTTGTAGTAAGTACTACTTTGGTTCCAGTGGGGACTGGGCCGGTTAAAGGGCCTACCACAACTTTCTGTGGTGTTGAGACAGTAGTTGCAGTGCTGCTGGATGTAGTGACTGCAGGGGACATGCCAACAGTAGCTATCTGCTTCTGCTGTTCCAGTCGTTTCTATGGAATTCAGCAGAAAAATGAACAAAGGCATAATTAGCATTTTCAGGGTTTGGAAAATAAATGCAGTCTTTGCCAGTACTGGAAAATAAAGAACTCTGGCAGGATTTTAGCTCAGGTTGTAAAGGACTGAACAATAAGCTGTTTGCACACCCTACAGCATGAGGCACCTTGACACAGCCAGAAATTTTCCTTTATAGTGCCTTTAAAATCCTCAGTTTATGTTGATTTCAGTGCATATTTTACGTTAAAGAAAACAGTAGTCTCAGATTAATCTGAAAGGTTAAAAAACTTTGACAAATATCCATCTATTTGGCTTTGACCATGTGCACACAGCCTGCATCTCTGACAGTAAGCAGTACATCATTGTTAACATAGTTTATTACTAGCATTCCTAGGTTCAGAGCTGCCTGCATTGAGATTCTGTCAGTTACAGAAAGGAGACTGTATCATTCTACTTCACTATTAAGAATGTCATCTTAAAAATAACTCTTCTAACTGTAAATCCACTTTGCAGCCTGCTTAAGAAAATCAGGCTCAAAATCTTTTACCTTACCCACCAGCCTTCTGGGCTGTAACTGTCAAGAAGTTACATATAATGTAGAGAGCCACTCTGTGAAGGGATACTATCAATACGCTCTTCCAAAATTCCAGCACATCTAACATTCTTCCCCATGCTACTGGAATCATCTCGGTATTCATTAAATTAAAATTCCAGTGCTTGGTTAGCATTACATTGTGGTAATGCCCACCTATCAGAAGTACTTATTGTCTAATAATATATTCTCTTCAGGGAAGATGAAATGAAAGAGGACTAAGTTGGGAAGAAGCAGAATTCTTAATAATGTATGTGAAATACCAACATGGTATTTGGTTTCCTAATTCTAACTGCATACATTTATACATACATACACACATCTACACATGCATCTATATACAGTGACATAAAATTATCAATAGGCTTCATTCAACCAACATAAGACAGGATAAAATCAAAAGATTCAATTTGAAGCATGAAAAGCAAATGCAGTTGTATTCCCAAGTCAGCTATAACACAAGGCAGCTTTCCATTACACCACAGGAGCACATTACCTGGAGACTGGTGCTTTTCAGCCTTCTGTTAAAATGAAAGCAAACTAAATCTTTTTAAGGTGTAATGAATTAGATGGGGAAAATAAACCCGCAAAGGCAACCCCAAAGCAAATCTTAGCCTTAACTCCATTTCAAAATAACAGATGGACACAGCGTGAGCAGCATTGTATGATGGTTTAGTTTGCACAGGAAACAAAATCTCTTGTAAAATGGTGTAAGATAAGGGATAAACTGTGTTTGCCAAATTTTAATGCATGCTGCTGACAGGTGGGACTACCAAGAGTTCCCCCACCTGCTGGGCAGCCAATCGTTGGTGTTTTAGTTGAGCCTCCAATTGGGCCTTGAATTCCTCTGCCTTCTTCTGTTCACTAACCTTAGCCTGTTGTTCAACTGCCTGCGCCTTTTCCTTCTCCACCCTGCCAAAGACACAACCGAAAGTAAGTTATACCACCACATAAAATCCAACCCTCAAACTGGATTTCATTTTACCCAGTTTAATCGCTCTTATAAGAACAAACATCAAGACTGAAAATCACCGAAAAACTGGCCATGGCTATACAAGTATTTTGCAATAAATTACTGAAGTTGGATGCAACATCTCTTAAATATTCAGATGCTGAATTACTGTATCACCTTACACAAAACTATTAATCAAAACTGGAATTTATAATTACATCTGACATTGCAAACAATCTATGCAATACTATTAATCTAAACAATTCTTTCCAAGTGACTCTAAAATGTTGTTCCAACTCTAAGCATATAATAGTGAAAATATTCATTTATGACTTGAATATTCTCAGGCTGAATTTACCTTAACTTTACTTGTACACATTCATTTTCTTTGTTATTATAAAAGTATTTAAACACCTAGTGTTTTAAGTCATGCTAAGCAGCCTAAAGCCTTTTCATGCATTACCGCAACAGCCTTTTAGCATACAACAGTGATTAGTTCATAACCATGGTAAATTAATACTAGTTGTAACAAATCTGTAAGATCTGCATAAAGTAGTTTTGGTACCAGCAAATAGTTTAGCTTTACAGCTTTGCACTTGATTACCATTATCAAAAGGCATAGTGAAAATGAAACACAGATATGCTTTCACTGACTGTAGCTACCAAGTTCGTGTTCTCCAGCAGGAACTTTGATTTAACACACACACACAAATTAAAACTGCTTTCTTTAAAAGTTCATCTAAGTTCTTTTACCTTTCAGCAAATGCCCTGATCTCCCATAGCTCCAATTCCTCCTCTGCTACCCAACTTTCGATTATAACAGGGCCCGTTTGCTTGGGTGTTTCCGGCCTTTTTGGCCTTAGTGCACTTGATCGCAGTCCCTTCCTCTGGGGTGTTGGAGTTTCTTTAGAGAACAGTCAAAACACACACATTAATCTTGACAGTAAAACAAAATTAAAGCGTAAACCAAGATTTAGTGGCTTTTTCAGTCTCATTTTATAGACAGGAAGGCTTTTCAGCTTGAGAGAGATCAGTTTGTTAAATGCATCACTTGTTCCCCATAGGTGAATGAATAGTTCATGTCAAGCTGTATTTGCTCCCTTAATGGTCTGAATTAACATAAAGATTCAGTTACCTTCATTTCTGTAGGAACTTATGGGAAGGAGAAAAATGTATAAACAAACATACCTTTTGGAGCCTCTGGTACACCAATGGGACAAATAATTTTTCTTATACAGTACTCTGACCGGATTCCATAGGGACCAACATCTCTTCTCTTGATTATTTCTGTTGTCGTAATTTCAGTTTCAGATGTTTCTATAACAAATTAGTCCCAATACATTAATAAGAGAAAACAAATAAAAGCTAAAACTCCAATCAACCCAGTATAATCCAGGTAAAGATAGAGCAACTAGTACAAACTGTTGATGACAAAATTCAAATGCCATAGCTAACATCAAGCCTTTACAGAAATGCTTGCAATGTGTCTGATATTAAAAACTAACAGCAAGAGTTTCTGCATTAAGGAAGTCACAGATTTAAGGAAATAATACCTGTACGTGTAGTTCCTCCCCCAGGTGGAGCTTTCGCTGCCATATCATCCCATTTGAGACATGCCCACAACAACCGCAACATGAGGCTCACTCCAGCCAGTGATTTCACTGTTTGAAGTCGGTACCTAACAACAGACCATGAATTATATTTTCAAATCAAAATCTACACAAAACACCCAACCAAACCCAAGGGACAAAGATTTTCCATTCTATCATAACTGAACAATATAGGTAACTATTGAATAATAAATAGCAAAACCTAATTTCATCACATCCTAAACTTTTGCTCAGAAATATAAAGCATGTACCTCCAAGTGATCCCAAAAGTTGGCCTTGGGGATGGATATGGCCAGATATCCAAGGCAGGCTTTGCATTGTAATTAAAATAGGGAACTTCTCTGATCCCTCCTTTCCTGGCCAGCTTTTTCAAGTCATCATTGGGTAAAACGAAGATGCTTTTTTTACTGCTTTTGGTAACAAATTTTCTATAAGATGGTAAGGCAGTTCCAGAACGAGTTTTTTTGGGTCTTGCAAATTTCATTAACTTCACTTTGTCTTTTGTAGAATATTCTTTGCTGACAGTCATGGAAGTCACCAATGTGCCTTCTGGGGTAGTCAGGGAGTCAGTCACTGTTGTTGTAACCACTGTTTTACTATGCTCTTGCACAGAAACAACATCAACATTACTGTCTGTAGCTGGAGTGGTGAGCTTGGTCACAGTAGTGGTGGTAGTTACAGTGGATATGGCACAATTTTCTGTAGATGACACTACTGTTGTTTTCTCATCATTAGAAGCTACAGACTCTGCAACTTTATACACAGTTTTGGATTCTGTAGACACAGTCGATGTTGTGGTTGTCACTTCAGTAATAACAGTTTTTATTTTACTTTCTCCATTAATATTCTCCATTTTACATGTCTGTACACCATTCTGATCAGCAAAGTGACTACTCAAGCTAGATTCCTCACATGAGGTTACAGGAGACGGAGTAACTTTTTTCTCCTCAATTACATCAGTTTCCATGGATTCTGTTTCACTATTCAGGTTATTTTCTTTACAGGCAGTGCCAAAAGCAGATCTCTCCGGAGAAACCCGTTTTTCTTCAGTTTTCTGCCCATACTTGGGCACTTCATCTGGTGGCTGAAGACCCTCCCTGGATTCCAACTCAGGTGAACTCTGCAGACGTGACTTAGCGTCCACATTGTTTTTGTCCTTTGTGTCCTCTGCCATGATGTCACCATTCATGAAGGGTTTTACTGAAGACTCCTTAAAAGTCAATGGTTTTATTTCATGCTCTTGAATGGATTTATTAATATTATTAACTTTTGGTTCAGTATCACCCCCTGCCTTTGTTTCACAAGTATCTTTAACTAAGCAGTCATCATTTGGTAATGCTTTAACATCACTGTCTTTTCCATTCATTTGAAATGCTGATTTTTCTTTTTCTGTCTCAGTTTCTTCATCTTTATTATTCTTTTTGTCAGTAACACTATTTAGATTTGCCTGATCCTTGTCTGAAGAACAGCAGACCAGCGTATACGCCATCTCAGAAGCCTGTGTAATCCCAGAGCAGCATT
>JAVHNF010020357.1:0-17344 GCA_034783455.1 Micropsitta finschii | reverse complement strand
TGCAAGCTGCAGAGAGATCTTTCAAACTGTGGCAACATCGCACATTTTAACAATACTCTTCCGTTTGCAGTTGGTGCAGGTGTGGCAGCCCTAGGGCTGTCTGGCTGTTGTGAGGGTGGTCAGACTGTACAGCATGCCTGACAGTGATGAGTAATTAAAGACTTGTTCCTGACCAGTGCTTGGTGTCAGAGCTACAGCTCTGGCAGCCGGCTGTCATCTGGGGCTAAGCTGTTTCCAGTTCATAGATCACCAGAGCAGTTCCGCACCAAATAGGTGGGAGGCTTGGGCTGGCAAAAGATGACTTTGCTGTATGATGACAATAAAAGTGAAAAGGTTTCTTCATCCTTGTATGTGAGGGTGTGCTGACCCTAGCAGCCAGTTCCTGCATGGTACATGAAGGAAGGAGCCCGAGGCCAAGACAGAAATGTGTTGGCCCTTTTTCCACCTAGGTGGTCTATTTGTGTCCTGATTGATGCCAGGAAGTGCCTCCAGGTACTCACACAGCTCATGTCCAATGGGAGTGCAGCATACAAAGTGCTCACCCAAAGTGGTGAGCTCTGCTGCAGCCCAACACTGGGAATGGGATGTGCCTCCTTACTGGAATTCGTGGGTGGGAGAACATGTTATGCATTGAGTTCTTGTACCCCTGCACAACAGCTGGGATGTCTGTGAGTAATGAGGCTGACATTGCTTCATAACCAATTTTCTCATGCCAGGCCGCGGCGGGTGGTTGGGCAGTTCGAAGCGCGTGTTGCGCGCGGATTTAGTGTGGATTGAGCAAAGTTCTGGGCTTATTTCTTGGGGTCTGCGTCGTGGTGTCGGGGCAGCCGCGAGCCCTGGAGCTGCGTCCTGGGGCGGGCGGCGGCAGTACTGGCTCTGCTAGAGAGCGCCGCTTCCCGCCATTGCCCTGTGAGATGTGAGGGGTAGGAGCAAAGCCGGGCTGCGCTGCACCTCGGCAGCTCAATCCTTACAAACTGTTGAATTCTGGTTCAAGCTTTCGTTGTGACAGCGTAGAAATAAAGGCTTAGCGGTGTACACGGGCAGGTACGTAGAAATGTAAAATGTTTACCGTTAATGTATGGGCATGTATGTGTGTGTGTTTCATTTGAGGAGAAATGATTGTCGTTAAAGTTTTTATTTTATGCATGTAAGTGTGGTTTTACGCTGTTTTTGAGGTAATAATTAGCCTTTGAGTCTTCTGCACTGTAGTATAATCGCTTAAGGTAAATACCTGCAAGCAGTATATGTGTTTTGTTACCGTTTTCAAAATGGCTGTTAAAAAAGGAATTACTGTCAGTCTGTGGTAAAGTTCTGGTTATTCTAATGTCTTTCTTTTCCTCAGTGTACTCTTTATTATCACCAAAACTTTCTTCAATGCATCCACTTAAAAAATCTAATTTAATAGGATACATTAGAGGTTTTGAACTTCCATTTCTTGTCCCCCTGGATATTGTTTGTACTCATACGCTGCAAAAGGTTGCTTTAAAATTTCAGAGGCAGTTACAATGTCAGTAGTTCTCTAATTGTATATACTTTATTAAATGAGCAAATTTTTAATTTTAAACATTTTTGATGTTTTCTTATATGTGTTATTCAGGTGCTGTTTCTTATGACCTAAACCAACAAAATCCTATTCCCCCCCATGCATTTTTGTTGACCCATGTTAGTGTGGATCTTACAAATACAGTTGTTTAAAGCCACATATAAAACTAGGTTTTTTTTTTTTTTTTTTTTTTTTTTTTTTTTTTTTTTTTTTTTTTTTTTTTTTTCCCTAGGTGAAAGGTACATTGGTATGGAGTTGCACATTTTCCACAGTCCTTTGAATGTGTTATGTCTAGGCTGAAAATTAGGTTTTGGTGGGGTTTTTTTCCCTTAAAATTTAGGTTTATTTGTCTTCAGTTATTAATGAAATGTGGCTGTTTGTGTCTATTGCTGTTTACTTGAAAGACAGATCACGCTGTGGTGTTAGTAGGAGCGGGTGTGCTTCATTTAATCAGATGCATCGTTAGGTGATGTGGTCAAAGCTGGATTCTGTTTCTGTAGCAGCTTAGGACTGCTTTTTGTTTGCAGCCCAGCTGCTTGCTCTGTTAATGTAAACCAGCTGGATATGCTCCTGGATGAAGTTAGTTAAAAAGGTTCTTAAAGAGTCTTTGACGATTTTAGATTCCTGATTTAACTTCTGTATTTAGAAGCTATGCAGTGATCTGTGACTTCAAATTGGCTTACTGATTACATTTGGACTCAATGAATTCTTTGAGAAACTAATGCAACAAAATTACGGTTTTGTCACAACTGCTATCTATATTGGAGGAAACTTTTTTCTTGCTGCTTCTATGTGAAGTCAGAAATATGTTCATTGTCACATTCTTGCTGCTATGTGGTAGCTGCCTGTATCCTCTGGAGGTGGAATCTGTCCTGTTCATGATGCTTTTAGAGTGAGCTACTGTTTCTTAAGGAACTTTTTTTGCATTCAGAATTTTGGAACAAGTGGCTTTTTTGGTCTTGTAATGCATCTTTCTAAGTGGGCTTTCTAGGGTTTAAGTAGGAGGTACACTGATTGCAGAGTGCTATAGTGTTAAGAGGAGAGTTTTACTGCAAGCCTAATTCTGTTTTCAAGTTGGTAGCAGAATTCCTGTCAACTTTGGTTGCTGAGGATCAAGGTTTATATGTTTGTGTTATCTTCTATTGTAAGCAGCGGTGTTTTGACACCTCAGAATTCTTTATGAGGGTATAAATTACTGTATTTGTTGAAGCTGCCTGGGATATTTAAAAACTGTATTTAACAATTCTTCAGTTCTCTAAATTAGTAAAATAATAGAGTTGACTCAAGTAGAGCGGTGGGAGAAACAATTGCCTAATGTTATATTTGAGTTTCTTAATTCATTGGACAAAAACTTATTTTGAATATGGATTATTTCTTTTCTCCTAGGAAATTTATTTTGTTTTATCTAGTAACATTGATACTGAAAGATGGACAGCAACATTTGTCAAGTTTATGAAGATGAAATCCAATCACTGAAAGAGGAAATTAAACTGTTGGCTGAAAAGTATGAAGATAGCCAACAGGAATCCACCTTTTTTTCTGATGAGAAGATATTAATGTCAATGTATGCTTTTTTTTTTTCACATGTTGGGTTAATAGTATTTCTTTGTCAAAATTGTTTAGGATAAGCTTTTGCTTCTTTTAGGACTTTCTTTCTGTTATTTTTATAGTGCTGATCTTGTTTAGATCATGGCCTACATATGGTAAAAGACCACAAATAATAAATAGTTGAGCTCTCTTTACTGTCTTCTGTTGGTAGTTTGTGGGGGTTTAGGGTTTTGTTTGTTTTCTGAAAGGCAATTTTAGTGGTCAGATCATGACATCAGGTACATTGCTATGCAAGCCTTGCAAAGTTGTTGTCTGCAAAGGCCATGTTTTCCATTATTCACTGTGGAACAGCTCAGTGCCAATTTAATTAAAAAAAAAAGGGTGAGAAGATGGGGATTGGAATTGGAGAGATGGACAGGTGTGACTAGACATATCCTAAGAAAATGCCATGTTTGGGCTTTTTATTTCCATTATTTAACTGATACTCTACAGTAAATGTACACTCCATATCTAAAATAAGTAATTTAGATAGTAAAGACATCGCAGCTCATTTTTGTTGTACAATCCTTAAAACAGATACTTGCATCTCAAGACTTACAATAAAGGCTGTGTCCACATGACAGGACACATAAGTGTCCATGAAAGTTAAAATAGTTTACTGTTCCTAGTAATGTGATCCATCTGAAATGTGGCTTATTGAAAACTGATCTTGGTCAGAAAACGATCAGATCATGTTAGAAGTGCTTTTTTTAAATGGTATTGCTGTACTGATGTGACAAAATATGTTCTATGTCTTGGTCTTTTGCCCTTTTGATTATTTTCTTCTTCTTTTTTTTCCCCCGATTCTAGAAAATCATTCCAAAGAGAACTTCAGGGAGAGTATGAGGGACATGAATCTGCAGCAGACCTGAAAGCTCAACTTGAAAGTCTAGAAACACATCTCTCATTTTTAATGAAACTTACTGGTATTCAGTTCACAGGTCATTCCAAGAAAACACTGGAAAGAAGTAAGCATTTTTGTGCCCTTTTCTGGTTCTATATTGAGCATACTGTTTCTATTCATTACATTTGAAAATGCATGTTGTAATTCTACTTTCAATGTTAGCAGAAAGACAATTATTTTGAAATACAGTAGAATTTTCTCTATTGACAAGTAGTTTTTGAGTAAATATAGTACTTTCCATAGTGGGAAAGTGAAAGACTGCTGTAAAGTTAGATTTGTTTTCTTTTAACATGTTTAACTTGATTTCTTCATGTGATGGATAATACCAGTTGGTACCTTAAATATGACTAATGGAAGAGATGCAATAGTTGTTGTATTAGAATTCTAATCAAATATTAACTTCATTTTACAACAGCTAGAAATAAAATGGTGAGGAAGCACAAATTATCAGGGAATTGCTACTCCCTATCTTTTCAATTGGAATTCCAGCTTCTTGAAATGCAGGTAAGGATCAATGAACACCTAAACCCCCAACAACCACCAAGCAACAAAAAGAACTTCAAATGGACTAGTGTCAATACTTCCTTTTCTATCTGAAAATGGTACTTTGTCATTTTGATTGCCTGCGTCTCCTTAACCTAAGCCTCAGTGCATTGCTTTCACCCTGTAGCAGCTGGACACAGCTTTTTGAATTCCATGTGTATTCAAGCAAAGTAGTTCTGAAGGTCAGGTTCAACATTCAGTTGTGAAATCCTTATCACAGAATCATTTAGGTTGGAAGAGACCTGTATGATCATAGAGTCTGACCATAAACGTAACACTGCCAAGTCCAAATCACCCTTCCTTCCCAAAACATGTACCCTGCAGGATGCTCTTGCAGTCTAACATTGAAGTAAAGCCCTGAACAGCCCTAGATTTCCACTAACTGCCAAATACCTGCTGTAGCCTTGTCCTGACCCAGTATGGCTTTCATCCCATAGCTGTCTGTGCTCTCCCCCCAGCAAATTCTGTAGCAGGTATCTTGTTCTAGAGACTGGAAAATTTCTAATCTTACCTCTCTTGAGGAAACTGAAGAAAAGCTTAAACACTACAAACTTGAACATTTTTTTCTTTGCTTCAGTTATATTTCTGATTTGCTTGGTTAGTGTCAGTAGCCGTTACATCATAGGACTGCACAGAAGTTGCACTAAATACAGATTTTTTTGCAGGGAGGTTCTTTCATAATAATCTATTCTTAGCACAGAATTCAAAGTGATAAACAGTGGAAAACAGCTGCTATCCCAGTTTGTTATATAACCCAATTTTTAATAATATTTTTGACATCAAGAAATTTCCTTCTCCTGAAAACTTGGTTTTCAGCTCAGCTTTAAAGGTATTTTTTGAACTGAACGTGATTGAACTTAATAGTATTAAAAACTGCCTAGCTATGTAAAGCTGTCCTTTCTAATCTTAGGAAAAGACATAAATTTAGGAAGTTAATATTTAAATAGTCACATGTGGATTGCATAAGATGGATGAGGTTGTTTTGCAGCCTTTTAAGTCCATGAGTGATTTGAAACTTGTGATGTTATTTTACCATGTTGTATAAAACTGTATTTAGGTTTGAGCATGGAAATAGCTCACATCAATCCTGCTACTTGGTTAGATTGATATTTATGTCTCACCTGTATGCTTCTGTGGAATGATGACATCTTTTACTGTCAATCTAGATCAGATGATGTAAATTTACTGGATGTAAATTCATAGCTACATTGGTGCTGCTTAAATCTATTGCACCACTTGATGGCAGCACTTGTCCAGGTAATGCCTGGAACTTTGAGTATTTCAGCGCTGATGACATACTCGAGTGAGAGGCATATAGAATACCAAGTGTATATATTTAGAAAAAAAACACTTCAGGTCAGTAGGTCCTTTGTGGGTACAGGAGCCTGCTTCTATAGCTCTCAGTAAATTTGTGACTTCAGGCCAGACTAAGACCTGAAAATTTAACTTTTTCATGCCTCTGGGTTCTTGTGTATAAAAAGTAGAGAAACCTGTTTTCTAAGATATGGCATTAATGGTTGTATTCAAAACAACCTGTACTGAGATCGGTGTTGGCAAGCTAGTGTAAGGTTGCAGGTAGCTTCACCTGTCTTAAGAAATAAAAGGCAGCAGCTTTTTTTTTTTTTTTTTTTTTTTTTTTTTTTTTTTTTTTTTTTTTTTTTTTTTTTTGAAATGCTTAGTAGGTAACAAACACATTAGTATGCAGCAGAAGAGAAAGGATAATTCTCTAATTTGATTTTAAATTGTTTAATGTCATTCACATTAAGAGTTGTATTCCAAGATACAGTTGTACAAAGAATGGTGCACAGATCAGAGTTCACTCTGAGTAGGTTTAAATGATTGAGATTGTGTCTGTATTACTGTAGTACTGGTCCCTGACTGCCTGACATACTAAAGAACCAGCTGAGATGTACAGTTTTGGCACATTCAGATTAATGTGTAGGTTATGTTCCCAAGCAGACTAGTGTTTTGCCAGCTTTGACTGCAAGCTAAGCAGCTTCTGTCTGCTCACCCTTGTGCATAAGTGAATGTTCACAAAGATCAAAATGTGAATGAGGAAAACAGGCTAATGCAAAAGCATTGTTTTATTTATTTTCCTCTCATACTGTCCTTAGGTATTAGGAGAGGAGGTACACAATTAGTTTGAAAATCTGTCAAAACATGTATAAACCTCTTGAGAAAGCAATTGTTCAAGAGTTGCTTCCTGCTCAAGAGCTTTCCTTTTCAATCTTATCATTTGGGCTGCTTATTGGAAAGCCAGTTTCTTCAGAAGGTAGTGTGTTAGCCTATGGGCTACTAGCAACTTCTCTATAACTCCATGCATGTGTTGAACTTTTTGTTCTAAACTTGAAATGATTTTTTCTGATGTTACTCAATCCACTAAACTTTGTAGTGTTTTGGTTTGCTTTTTCCTTTTTTAGTGATGTCAGTGTTAGCAGCATTCCTGTCCAAGCAGTACTAGGGATTGCTATATATGTTTTTATATCCTGCTTGTCTACTTAGTTTCCATTGCCATTTCCATTTGCTTGTGGTGACTGGGTATAAGAAAAATTAAGTACAATGTCTCCAATAGAAAGTGAAGCATTTGCAGTAGTCTTCAAGCCATGATTGTAAGCTTTTTCATTCACTGTTATCTAACCTGTTACTCTGGTGTCTTCTAGAATGTGTAGAAAAAATAATTGTGTTCTTTGTGGTTCATTTCTATTATATGAATGTCTTTTTTTTTTTTGCATTTTGATAGGCTGTTAAGTATTTAGAAACATTTTATTTTTACTGTCATGCACATATACCCAAGTAACAGTTATTACTGTAAAAATGGATGGAATTTGAGGCAAAACTATAGGCTTTAAAATAAAAAATAAAAGGAAAACTAACAGGATTTTTATTTTATTTTATTTTTTTAAACTTAGGGTAGCATTATTATGGTTTTCAGATGAAACCTTATGTTTGAATTTTCTGGTATATGTGACAGGGATTTTGCTGGAAAATTAAGAGTCTTAAAGAAATGGAAGTAATAGGAAAGGAAGTAGATGAATCTCTTTTATACCAGATATAAAGGAAGATTTTTTTTTTATATTTTCTCAATGCTAACGAGTTCAGCTATTAATCCAAAACCTTGTTGCATAAATAATGTTGATGCTGTTGAAATTAAAGAAATTGTCCGCACATATAAGCTGTAGTTTAAAAAATGCCATTTTAAGGATTGTATTACTTGGTAGCATTTGCATATATTTTTATTTTATATACAAATAGATACTTTTATTTCTCTATGCTAGAGAAATTTCTAACATACTGTGTTCTTTATCTGATCTAGAACAAAGCAAATGTGTCTGTTGCTATTACTGATCTCAGTATTATAATGGAGCCTAGGGGAAATTCGGATTTGGGCAAATTCGTGTCAAGGTAAGGTGGAGGTTTGTTTTTTGTTTTGGTTTGTTGGTTTGTTTGGGTTTTTTTTCAAGTAAAGTTATTGTATGGGATATTTGATACTAAAGGCAATACTGTGTTGTCATGTAAATTGCTGTCAGCCAATTTCTTTGGTAATGTTCTGTTAGCCCAACCTAAACTCTTAGTCCTTGTCTGTATCCTTCTGGAGAGAAAATGAAATGCATGTGATTTTTAAGGCTGGAAAGGACCATTACAAATGCATGTTAAATGGAAGGAATTTTAGGATTATCACGTGTTTTAGCTGTTTGAAATTGTTTGGTTCAGAGAAAGGTAGAAGATAAATTAAAATGTGATAGCTGAGATTATGAAATCAACATGTTAATTGCTTCTCAGATATGTATGTGAGTTGTGCAATGTGGGTTACTAATGGCTAGAAGTGTATGTTCAGAACCACTTTCCAGTACTTGCCTGTTTCTAATTCTCTGCTTACCATTCAGTTTCTTTTCTTTGCATCAGGATTTGTTTTACTGATATTTTAAAAGCAGTAAAATATAGTTTAAAAACTTGAAGTAGTGTATTTGTGCAATGGCTTAAGAAAATATGCATACTAAAACTCAAGCATATGACGTAATGCTGTTTCTTGATTGTTTTCTGGAGGTTGTTACACAGGAGGAATAATGATCATATTATTTGTCTCCAGTATTCCACTTTGAAATCTGCTAGCAGGTCGCTCTGAGAACAAATATTTTATATCTAATTATTATTGGGTAGTTGACTTAATCCTATTCTCTAAGTGATTTCTGTTGTTTTTTGTTATTTTTAGACTTTGGGAGGGAGAAGGAAGGCAAATGAATGGGTGAAAAGAAAGGTCTGTTCAGTTAGCTGAGGCTTCATTCGTCTGTACTGAAAGCTGAGGCTTTGGAATTTCCATACAGATACACTAAAGCGGTATAACTGAGAATAGTAGTTGACTGCTTTCAAGAAGTAGGGTTTAGAAAAGGAAATTACCCTGGTGTTTTGTTTTTTTTTTTCCATGAACTTTTCTGACGGCAGAAGTGTCTTGGAACTTAATAGTTGTACTGGAAAGAAATGCGTTGAAGTAGTGGCAGACCTGGCTTGAGCAGTACTCCCTTGTCCCTGTCTCTTTACTGCCCTGGTTCTTTTCCACATTATGCCAGTGTTAATAAGTAAACATAAGTTTTCATGAGGGATGTAAGATGAATTAAGGCTTTGCTGTCAATAAAGCAATCAGTTCTTTCTTTCTCCTTAGCTCTGTTTGCACGTACCATCTGCTGACCTTGTCTCAGTGGGTTGACCCTGACTACTTTTCTAAATATCTAACAGCCTTGTCCACCTTGCCCTTCCCCAGCTCCTTCAAGTTCATTTTTTTTTTCTGTTTGTCTTGTCCTGCAAACAGTGTTTGTGGCTGATCTAAGGCAGTAGATATGTAACCAGAGTGGGATTGATGTTCACAATGTCTGACAGCAGCCCACTGTCAGATTGACTAAATCTGATTGTGTGATCTCCCTTTGCAGCTTGTTTTCCCAATCCGCTTGTTAAGCTAGTTACATTTTTTTTAAATCCTAATCCCTGTTTTCCATGTCTAGTTTCAGGCTTTTCCCAACTTGCTCTTTATTCTTCAGTGCATCAGCGGCTCTTAGAATCTTGATTCCTACTTCTTCCTTCCCTTTTCCTCCATTCTTGCTGTATTGTTTATTCTTTTCAACCTCTCTACCAGTCTCTCATTCCTTCCTTTGCCTTCTTGGTCTAATCTTGCCAAATCCATTGTCTATCTCTGTTCTGTTTTCTCTGCTGGCCTGGATTGTTTTCTCCTTGGTTTTCCAATTTTTTTTTTTTCTTTTAAATATGTTTTTCATAATGCATGACAGAAAAATGGTCTTTAAGAGAACCAGAGTTAAAAACTTGGCATTCAGTTGTAATTTTCAAGCCCATCATGCTTTGGAAGAAAACAGAGGAATGCTAGAACACTTGAGCAGCATCTTAAAAGAAGCAAAATTCAGCAGGCTATTTTCAACCAGGTACTGCTGCAATATATAATACATATTTTTAAAAGATACATCATTCCTTAAATATGCTGTAACAATAAAATATATATGCAAATGGAATCACATTATTTAGTCTTCTATTTTGGATTTTATTTGTGTCCCCTTTGTACCAGTTATCACTTATGTTATACTTTATTAGTGTTAAGGGCCACAATATCTATGAAAAATTTTTTTTTTCTTCTTTTGTTTTTCACTTGATATCTCATTAATTGTAGAGTTAGTTCACTGCCGCATGGATTACTTAGTCAAATAGGAGTTTTCAGATGATTTCTTACATCCTACTTTTTACTAACTAGTTAGAATTTGGAAGTCAGAGTAAAGGATTTAGGACAGGTCTGCATTATTTTATAAAAGTGAAATAGTGTTTGGATGAAGGTCATGTGATTTTAACCTGATACAGAGTTGCTCTCTGCCTGAGTATGCTTTTTGCTGATTTTGGATGGCTTCTTTGTTACATGGATGTTGGCTTTGGAGATGGGTGTTTTGGCTCCCAGTGTTGTTTCTTTTTCTTTATCCGGTGACATTTTGTAATGCTAAATTTTTTCCTAAACAAAAAGGCTTAAATTTTTAACATGTGCTCTATTAGTACCTTGCTCTTTTATACCAAGTTCTCTTAGCATTTTAGTGTTTGTTGTAGTTGGCTTCAGCATTAGGAATTAGGCTTAGTCTAATTAGGAATTATTGTTTATGGGTACTTTAAGCGCTGTGAGACATTTAACTGAAATGATGCTCTTGTGCAGTCTTTCCCTTGCAGATACAGAAAAGCATGTCTAATGTGTATGTCTGTTCATGCCAGCACAGGTTTTCCTTTTTTCTAAACACTGAATCCAGTGTTCTATCTTGTATTTAGCCAACACTCTGTCTGTACCTGAGAGAAATACATGCTCAGATATAATTGGAAGTCTAACTTTTACATCTGGTACTGGTTCTTTGAACTTCTCAGCCAAAACTGTGTCTTTCTGCTTGGTGATCTAACCTTGAAAATTTTCATCTGCTATATTGCCTAAAGATGAATCTGAAGGGAAAGAAGAAAGAAAACCAAACTAAAGGTATAATGCTAAAACAAGGTCATAAGGTTTGTGATAGTCTTTTAAATTGCAGAAAAGCAGATACTTGTGCCAAGTTTTAAAGAATTTTAAGTATGTAGTTTTGTAGCAATTGTTAACCTCTTCTAGGTATGTAGATTTTAAAAGTATATTGCAGTATGTATAGAACCATGTTCACTAGACAGTGAGATGCGGGCAGTCATTACTAAGTCTTGATTTTTACTTTAGTATGTGTAGATTTCTATATGTATGGTTATGAGTTATGGTTAAAAAAAGCTTTCAAGAACATAAAGCTACTCAGCTATTGCAAATCAGTACGTATCTGCATCCTTCCAGGGATTCAATTTTTGCCTGTGCTGCCAGCAGTTTTTTATCTTGGTGTGATTTTGTTGGCAGCTGTGACTACTGTGGTAACTTCCTCTAATGATGCTGTTCTTTCCAGGCTAGGATGAAACTTGTTTGGCTTTTCCTTTACATTTTCAATATCTGAATGAACTTGATGTATTTTTTCGTATTTATGTTTGTGTAGCATGTTAAGCATTGCCATTCTTGTATATTAAATACAGCTGGATCCAAGGCATAGTTCTGCCTTGAATGGCTGAAGTGACTTGGTAATACACTGTTGCAACCATTCTGTTGATTGCCTCAAGCTTCCCCTCTCAGCTGTTCTGAAGATCCAAAAAGAATAGCTAATGTCGAACAGAAAGGATGTTATAAGTCAAATGTAGAATTTAGATTCTCTGTAACTTTCTGAAATATTCTCCAGTCAGGTTTTGTAAGCTTGCGAAATCCTGTTTTAGTAACTGAAATGAATCTTTGTATTTTCAAAGTGGTGCTTGCCAGGTATGTTTTGACAATGGCTAATAGTCTGTTTCCTTTGATTGTGGCTTTATATCAACAACGAGATGAGGCTCATCAAGCTTATGATTAAAGAATCATGTTGCTTCATGTATTGACACTTAGATTTTGTGGCATTTTTGTTCTTTCCATTCTTGCCATGTTTCTTTTGTAAAAACTGCACACCCTTTTCAACCATTTTTCCTTGCTCCCCTGACCACAGTGAGTGGATCATTGGCTATTCAGCAGTTTATGTCATCTTATGTTGTCACCTTTCCTTTCTCTGTCCTGATTCTTATATTACTAGAAATTTGAAGACTATTTTTTTTGTTGTGTATTTCTTGAAAATAAACCCCTCCAAGACAAACTCTTCTTCTCCCCCTCGCCACAAAGCAGCCTCCTCCCAGCTATTACTGTCTCTTTCATCTTTTGATTAGAGCTCAAAATCTGTAAATATGGTCCTAATAGTTGCTGTCACACATGATCTAATGAACAGACCTTCTTGCTTACTGGCTTCAAGGTTCATTTTGAAAAGCTGAATCTCATGTGGGAGGAGGCAGATAACATGTCATGTAAAGATTTAGTTGAATAGGACAAAGATCTCAGGAATATTCAAAACTTATTGATGCAATTTGGTAAATCTTCCCAGTTGTAGGTTCAAGTTTTACTATGCAACATTTTGAGAGTTATTTGGTAAATAAGAGTAAGACATGAACAAGCATAAAGTTAAATTAAGATTTTAAAGGTGGCTATTTTGTCAGTTTATCATGTTTTGTATTGAAGACTAACTTGATTACTGCTTACCTTTCTGAGGAGTTGAAAATACTGGTTTATAAATGAATTTTTCAATATTTTCAGTATATACACTACAGTGTTTTTTCCTGTTGTGATAATTTTGGGGGGGCAGGGAAGACAGAGGAGTCTATCTCTGGCTTCAAATTTGAACAATACTGATCACAATTTCTGGAAGAAGTGCAGATTTTAGGCTGTAGAATTGCTACATCAGAGTAATACTGCTTGGGTTAAACAGTGTATTTTTTTTTTTTTTTTTGTAGAAGTGAAAAATGTGGAAGTCTTTTAACATTTTTCAGAAGTCTTTCATCTTATGCTGAGTGGTATGAACGTCGCAGATGCACCTTCCTGCATTTCAAGGTAGTGTCTATCAAGCTTTTGTGTATTGGTGTACTATATTTAGTTCTCTAAGTAGCTCATTAAAACAGAGCAATGGAGGTGAAATTAGTGCACTTTAGCAGAGTATAGGAATCTTAATTTTGTATGTTGTGAAGAGTATTAGCCCTTGCTTGGTGTCCTGATTTTTACCATGCTATTGTCATGTTCCTCATACATGGGGGAAAATAAGAGTATCTGTGCCTTTCAGTTGGGAAGTAAGGTAGGTTTTCATTAGTATTACAATTTATTTTGACCAAAATAAAGACAAAAGAGGAAATTAAAAGAAAATAAGATTTGTAGTCTTTGGCATTGACATGTTCTGAAGGACTGGATCTGTCTCTTGAAAATGTGGCAGCATGTGTTTGGGCTAAGTGTTTTACTTGGATGTGAAATAAACTGCTCCTCACTCTTAACTGGAACATAGTATATGAACTTTGTTTTAAATTGCCAGTTAAATTGCCATAATTTGGCTTGTTTGTTTTGTCTTTGTACTTATTTTAAGACAATTAATCTTTAGAGTAAAAATACTATAGTCTGTCAGACACAGAGCATCTTAATATGATGCTTAATGTTAGAGGAGGATGTTTAGTGCTTAATTATGTGTGGGGGTTTTTTAATTCAGTTTTATTTAGCTCCAGCATTTACTGTCATTAAACTCAGCACCCTCTTTACTTTCCAGCTGTAGTAGTAAGTAAGAACTGCTTTGTTTCCTACTTTTTCAGTCTCTGAGGACTTTCTGAGTTCTGTGCTACATTGATTTCTAGCATCAAATCAATCAGATTAAAGAAAAAAGTACTGAATTCTAATGTTAAAAAAAAAAAAAAAGAAAAAGAAAAAAGAATCCTGTCTTCAGCTGAGTGACAAACTGATGTTGTCTAATCCTGCTGATTCTTGTACTAAGACTTTTATTTAATCCCTCCATGGAGAAGGTAGAGCAACAAGGGCTTTATTGGCTTTGTGTTGTTGGTTTCTTGTTTGTTTGGGGTTTTTTTTGCCTAATGACAGCAGTCACTGTGGTTTCTGGGACAATAAGTCAGTGAACTGGTTTCGTTTTAAAATTTAGTAAAAAAATAGAAAACAAAAGGGAAATAGATCTGAAGATTGTTTTTAAATTGTGTGTATCTCAAGCAGTTTTTAAAAGTATTTGTTCAGACATGGAGTGTAAACAATGAAGGGGTATATTCATTGCTAGAAGATGTGTGAAGATAAATTCGTGAAGACATATTGCAAGTTTGTAAGTATTACAAATACTCTGTCTAAAGGTATTTTTCTTTCTGTGGACAAAGATGCAAACCATCTTGAGAAAGGCAAACCAATTTAAGAGAATATTTATAAAGTATGATTGACTTTGTGCTTATGAGAAGTCTTTAGGCCTTCTTATTTCTGCTAGCATTAGTAATAATTTAATTTAGAAATAAAGTGTTTAGAGATTGAATCTGACAATTCAAATACCAGATTGCTAAGGAGAATGTGTATTTGTAACATAATATTCTGTAGTAATTTCTGTGAAAGTAACTAGGAATGTGCCTTTAACATATATATAAAAACAACTGAAGAGTCTTACCCTAGTAATATTCATGCTCAAACAATATTAAATATTGAGTCTGTAATCTTGGTATTTATTTCTTTTTCCTACATGCCTGCTAGACTTCAAGTGTAGAGGCATGTAACTTTTCACAGTATTAGACAGACTATTTGGAATGGGATTTGGGGTTTATAGTTTTCTATCCATTTGTTATTTAAAAGAAAATTATCTAGACTGTTAAGTAGAAATAGACAGTGCTTCTAATAGTATTCTAATGGAATCTATTAGTTACAGTGTACTGTAAAACCAGGAAAGGTAGATTATTTTTTTTCTTTTAGTTTGGTACTTGAGAAGAAAGGAATAATATAGAAGTGATTGAATACTTCAAATAATAATGAATGAGTGACAACTGCAAGTTTAAAGCAAAGTTGGGCACCACTGTATTTCTAAAAAGTTGACTCTCACAAATAGCAGTTTTGTAGTGAGAGTTTTCCCAGTTATCAAGAGCGATGGTAAGATGCATAACTTGGATTAAGCAAAAAACAGTTTGAAATACTCATTTCATACTCAATGACTGTGAGCAGACCTTCCTAGAAAACAGGGGCAGATTTAGGTTGGTGTGAGTAGAGCAGTGTTCAGTTGTAAGCATTTTGTGCTCTGCATTAAATGTTCCCTGACATTGTGCTTCAGCAGTTGTGGGTTTTTTACTGAAATAGGTTAGTCTACAACTTGAATGCTTCACTCACACACAAGGATTGAGTGTACAGTTACTAATCTCTGCTGCTGGTCCTTTATTCTACTGAGAAATTCCACAAGGTAGTGCTTTAAATAGTTTTTTGAATGGATGAGTGACGCGTCCCATAAGTTTTCTGTATGGCATTACTTGCATGGCAGGTCTTACGATATTGCCGCAGTAAATACTGTGTCTGCAAAATGGATTTATATTTGGAAATAATTTTCTGATCTGAACATGTTTTAAGTCTGCTATGAGGATGAACAACTCAGCATTTTGGCATTGCTGGAAGAGCAAGTTGTTGAAGCTGATGCTGATAAACAAGAAAAAAATTCATGTTTTATTGGAAATACAGAACAGAAATGAGAGAGAGGAAAAAAAAACCAGAATGGTGTACATTCAGCTTGATATTAGTACTGGTCACACAAATAGAAGGTAAAAACTTTGCATACCGAAGCCTTTCTCACTTAATGGTTTGAGTTAACTTGCTATGAGTAGAAGTAAATTAAAACATAAGAGGTAAGTTATTGTCTGCAAGAGGCATAGCAGTTGTCTGCTTTGGTTTGCTCACAAAATATTAAGAGCTTTCATTAGTGTTACTATTGATCTTGGCAATTTTAAAAAATATCTGCAACATTTTTAATGCAAAATTAATAATGCGGTAGTGGTTAGGTCTTAGAATGTTTACACGTGTATATATATATATTGTGTAAATGTGTCTATATTTGTGTATACACAGAATTGTTTTCATAGGAAAAGTTTTGATGATATTTACTGATCCTAATAATGCTGGCAAGAGCTTTACTTAGTAGATAAGATCTGTGATGAGAATAAGGTCAAGGGCCATTGCTTTTGTATTAAACTTCTCGCTGTGGTTTATCTGTCTTAGGCATTTATCAAAAGAGGGATGAGAGAGTTGGTGGCTTGCTTTTTTCTAGTATAAATTATGCTTGAAGTTGGAATGTATTTTTACAAGCTTTAGGGTTATTTTTTTTACCTTTTGCTAAAAACCTGGAAACGTTAATTTTTTCTGATGTAGGAAATTGAAAACAAAGTATTATTTTCACTGTCGGACTTGGTTATATTCTCAGTTGTATTAAGACAATGGACTTTCTTGTTATATCAAATAACTTAAAATGGAAAATATTGCATTGCTTTGTCTGTCTTGGGTAATGGGCTCAGAGCAAAAATATTTTTGTCCTGCATTTCATAATTGCATTCTCTTACCAGAAAGATGAGCCCACAGTTGATGCTTGATATAGTTACTTAAAAAGTAACTGAAAGCTGCTTAGGTCTAAACACTCTTAATGGCAGAGTATCAGTTTGTTCAGTATTAAGTGTGCACTTAATTCCCTGTAGCACAAGCACTAACAAAGCAAGGGTTAGCTAAGCAAGATAAACATAACTAATAAAAAATATCTTGTGAAATCATTATTCTAGATCAGTGGTATATCATCATGCATTTGATGCTTAACTATTTCTACAGATAAGGAATCTATACTAGCTTCAAAATTAGTATGAAGTTGATGTAGTAACTATCACATTGTTGCTTTTGTTTATCTGAAGCGTTTACACATGTGATAGGTATTTGAGAGGAGAAGCTGAAAATTAATGTCAAATGTGTAATTGTGTAATTAGAAACACTATCCTCTATCAAGCATGTTCTGTTTCAGGTGAACTGACTGTTGGGGCCTGCACATACTGGTTTGCATTTTTAATACACTCTATGGTTTAGAGTGAAACAATGCTTGAAGTTAACATTATTTTTAGATTAAAAATAGAAAGAACTTTTAAATTTAAAGATCTGATTTGATTTTTTTTCCTAAAGAGCAAATATATAGTTATACAAGGGTATTTCTGTTTCTTTGCACTGATGTCTAGGTGAGATTTTACTTATTTACAGGTAATATTGAACATTAACTCATCTTTGCTGTTAATTATATTGTCACATATTCTTGTAAAGGAAAAGCAGAGCAAGGCTTAGTCTGCATCATCTGTTAATT
>JAVHNF010020347.1:0-10640 GCA_034783455.1 Micropsitta finschii | reverse complement strand
TTTTCCCCTAAAATCAAATCCCCTTGAGGTATACATCGGACTTCCCCATCTTCCCGCATTACCCACCAAGTATATCCGGGTCCCTGAGCAAAAGCAATCCCATGAGTGGGTTTGCCTTTACCTGAAGCAGGAATAACCCAGAGTATCTTCCTCAACAAATTCTTTATGTACACCACAGGAACTTTATCCCCTTCTGTAGCATGCAGAAGTTCTGACAATGACTTAGCAACTTCATTTGCCAGCTCCTTCAGGACTTGCAGATGGATTTCATCAGGTCCCATGGACTCGTGCACATTCAGGTTCTTAAGAAGGGTCTTGAATCAGATCCTCTCCTACAGTGGGCTCAAGGTCTTCATTCTTACAGTCCCTGTGTGGTGTGGTCAGAGCATTTGCCAGTGAATACTGAGGCAAAGAAGTCATTAAGATCCTCAGCCTTCTCCAAACCCAGGGTAGGCAGCTCTCCTGATAGCTTCCAGAGAGGGCCCACATTATCCCTTGTCTGTCCCTGCTCAGCCTCCTGCTGCAGGAGGACCAAGTGCACCCTGTCCGTTGTGCACCCTTGCCTCAAGAGATAAGTTGAATAGGGAACATTTGCTCTATTCCAGGGTTTTCTTTATTCCAGAAAGCTTCTCAAGCTGCACAGAAATTCTGCCACTATTTTGAGGTCCTTTTCCCTCCCCACCATCCCCAGAGGCTCCTCTCTGAGCAATGGAATAGAAAACAACAGATTATTGCTACATCTTGCTCAGCCTATCTCCTTCATATGGAAGAAAGATGGTCTGGTTTGCTCGGGAGCGGGGGTGTGCTTTGGAAGTGAATCAGAGTGAGAGATGCCAGGAAGGAATTGGAGTTTTTTCCTGAGTGTCTTCCCAGGAAGCTGCAGTGCCATGTCCCCGCATGGTCTCTGGCTACCCCAGGCCCTCCTAAAATCCAAAAGCATCTCGTCAGACATCTCCTCATCCCTTTGCAAAGATTATGCATCCTCAAAGCAATGTGAAGGATGACAGGAGCCCAGCACAGAAGGATGTGAAGCCCTTGTTGCTCCCCAATGGTGGGGAACCTGTGTTTGGTGGCATGGCTATGTTGGGGGGTCCTGGTGTGGGTGCTCTCATAGAGCTGTATGTACACAGTGCATCCCTGGGCTCCCTAGAGCACCCTTGCAGTGATGGCAGCAGCAAGGTGGTTCCTGTAGTACCTCAAGCTGGGATGGGTTAGCAGATGGGATGCTCCCATGCAGCTGCTGCCTCTTCTCACCCCATCCTGCTTGTAAGACACCTACTTGGAAGGATGCATGTTAAGGCTTTCCCATAAACCCTCCATATCCTACCCATATAAAACTTGGGAAGGGATGGATTCAGCTGCTGGGTGCCAGGACTCTATCTACACACTCCATGGCTCTGGGCCATGTTTCATTTCCAAAACATCCTGTGCTGTGCATCAAAATGGAGCATCAACCGCTTCTTTTCTAATCCCCCTGACTCTCCTCACATCCAGGTCTTCTTTCCTTGACCCGTGCAGTCTTTCCAAGTGTCTTTCCAAGTGTGCAACATTTGGCGGAGCTGGAAGAGATTTAATGCCCCTGGGCAGATCTTGGCATTCAGGGTTTTAAACCATGAGACCTCGGCAGCAGCCCAAGCTCCAGCACTGCCACTATCCCATCATGTCCCACTGCATCCACCTGGATGCCAGGGTGGAAAGAGCTTTAAAACTGAAGACTTTGGAGGTGATTGATTTCAGCCACCCATTTTAATCGTGATTTAAGTTAGCAAAGCAGAAAGCTCAGTTTAAATGATCAGCTTTAATCTTGTTCCTCATTTGTAGGTTTTTCTTACTTTCTTAACTCAGTTCTTCTTGGTTGGTAGCCACTAATCTGGAGGCTTGCTTCTTCTACAACTCCTTTTTTTGCTGTATAGAAGAAAACACTATGTATGTGAGGTTACTTAAGCAATTATGTAGCTTAATGTACATTTAGGGTAATGCTTTGTGTTTGCATTTTATTATGCTATAATATAGGGAATATGTATTTCTTTTTTATGAGATTGTTATTAATTTTATGCCCACAACACGTGCTATGGTCTATTCAGATGGAAATTGGTTTTCAATTTCAGACACCACAAAACCAGCATCAAACTGGTTTATCAGTTAAATAAAACCATTTAAAATGTGTTAGCTACAGATTAAAAGCTAAGCTTATCTGAGCATGCAGTTAAACGTGGTTTCCTAAACAAGTGAAGCACCCTCCTGCATGAGAGAGCTGAGCGCTTTGCTCCTGATTTTTCCTTATAGGTTAAAAATTGATATATGAGGTTTTATTCACAGGCAGGAAAAGGCAAATGACCTTTCCCATTTCCTCTCATCCCAAATCCCTCTGGTTTGCAATGACTAAATTAGTGGGAAATGGTGATGCAGAGAGGTTTTTATTTTGCCTGCGATGCTGGTAGTTGCCAGAGCCAGCCCTTCAGATGCTTCAGTAGTTTTAGTGCATCTTCATAGAGCTGACAGCAACCATGTGCTGCTTAACACTTGTTAAGCTACTTACACTGCATGAGCGTAGGTCTCAACAGTGCACTCCTTTGTTTTTAATGGAACAGGGTGCTTAACGTAAAGCAAAACCAGTCTGAAACACTCCAGATATAAAGGTTGAAGCCCAACAGAGCAGGCAGGGAGCACTTCAGCCCCGAATTTTACCAGACATAGAAATTACTATTACCATTTGCCTTGCTGCAGCACCAAGTCCAGTCCATAGCTTCTCTTTCTCCTTCCTAGGAAAGGGAATCTTTCCCTGTTTGCAGGTAGGAGCTGACAGTAATTGGCCACCACTGCCTGGCTGGTGTCTTCGCTTTAACAATACCACACAAAATACATGACCCCATGTTGTTATCAACCGTTATCCGCACACCAGCTGCAGCCGGGGATATATTATCCCATGGAAAAGAATCCTGCAGGGACAGTGCCACCTTAATGAAAGTATCACATTATTAGCATCGTGCTAAAAGAAACGTCCTCTTGTGGGAGAGATCTCATCTTTTTGGAGAGGCTGAAGCAGTTTTCAGGGCCCATCCTGTAGCTCACTCCTAAAGGCCAGTGATGCCAGTAGGGATCTCCTGGTGCTGTGGCTCCATTGGGCTCCTTGGGTGCAGAGACCTCTACTCCTGGGATCCCAGGGAAGCAGCCTCAGTCCCCATCTCAGCTTGGGAATGTCTCGGGAAGTCCTCATGTGTCTGGCGGCACATGCACAACCCTGCCTTCATCCGTGAGCATTGCTCACACTGCAAAAACGTGATAAAAAAGGAAGGCAAAAGCAAAAATACGAGCAAACGAGGCACTCCTGTGCTTTCCAGTCTCCAACAACTGGCAGCAGTTTAATGTGTACACACGACCAACGCTGGTTTATGAGCTCCAGTCCTGCTGGCACCATTTCTTGTCATTCCCTTTTCCCTTTTAATTGCTGTTTGTTTTGCCATTTCTCAGGGACAATTACAGTTCAAAACCAAGAGCGGCTTTGAAAATCGCAAGCGGCGAACGCGGGCTTCATTAATACACGGTTAATGCGCTATAGAAGCGCACTTGAACTCTACGTGCCCGAGGCCTGAAACATAAAAATCTGGTTTTGAAAAGCAATGATTATTTGATCTATTTAAAATAGTCCCAGCATCAGCCTGGTCTCCTGGGTACATTCCAGCATCAGCGCTTTGGGAGGCTGAAATATCTCCCGCAGGTTTGTTCCATTGCTTGGTCATTCAGAAAAACCCCAGCGCCTCAAAGCATAATCCTGTACTTTTTCTAGAGGAGGGAAATGGAGAGACAAACCTCGTCGTGGGCTGGTTTGTCCCAGGACGGGTGCTTTTCCTGCACCTGATAGAGGGAATGAAGTCATAAGAGGGATAGAAAGAGATTTGATTCAAACAAGCCGCTCCCCAGCCAGGAGTGGCCAGGGGCAGGCACACGATGCCTTTGTTGAGTGTATTGGGAGACTTTCCAAGTCCATCCTGCTGCATGCCATCCCTTGGGATCCCACCCCACTTACCTCATCCTGCTGCATCCCATCCCACTGCTCCTATCCCACCACATCTCACCATGCTGATCCCTCCTTCTGTACCCCATTCCCCTGCATCCCATCCCACTTCATCCCATCCTGCGGGATCCTATTACACTGCATCCCATCCTAGTGATCCAATCCTGCTGCACGGCATCCTACTGTACGCCATCCTGCTGATTCCCATCTCTGATCCCATTCCACTGCACCATGAGCTCCGCATTAGCAGCTTTAGCTCTGAGTTTTCTGCTCGTTGCTGCTGTACTCATTGATAGAAGGGAAATGTGCATTTGAGGAGTAACTGTCTGGCAGTGGTTGCACAGGTTTGCAGGCTGGGGCTCGGCGATGCTTCCAGGGCTGGATGGCAAAGGAGGATGGAAAACGGAGCTGGTTTAACAGCTGCCATTAAGGCATTCTTTTAAAACTGAAAAAGCTTCCTTCAGTCAACCTGACGAGGCTTAAGAGACTGTGTCTAGCAGAGAGGTGGGCAGCCCTGGAATTACGGCACAGTAATTGCTTGATACTTAAAGCCCAGGTCTAGAAGATCTCCGAGTAATAACTCATTGGAAAGATATTGAGCTCTCATCACAAAGAGGAAATATGGTCTCTAAACAGGCAGCTAATGGTATGCAATTTATCTGATGGCAAATCACCCACGTTCATTACTGTCTGCAGCACAGCCAGAAAGAGAAATACAGAATTAGCTGAAGGATGGAGGGAAGGACACGTTTCCTTCCAGTGTTTCTCCAAGGGTGACTCCTGAACTCCTTGCAGCAGCAATTTACACCCGAGGCTGCTGCCAGCACAACGCAGCCAGGAAAAACCCCTTTATGTGCACCTTCCTCCCTGGAGACAGAGGAGTATTTACACTGTTATTTTCACACTATTCAGAGTTCATGTTGAGAAAATCCCTGACGATCATCAAGGGAAAACCAGGACTGGTGGAAGTTTTATTGTTCTTGCTCATCTATTTCAGCGCCGTGGCTCCAGTGGTGAACAAAGGCCAGAGACTCTTTTATTCCTTTCCAGCTCCTGAGCGTCGCCGTACCGAGGGTCTGAACGCCTTAAAGCTTCCTCTGCTTTATGGCTTCCTTCCTCCCCACTTCTTTCACTCTCTTCCAGGTAGTTCTAGTGGAGGAAACAGCTTTCTGGCTGCTCCAGGGTTTTTTCCTAAGGGATGGGTAATGTTTTCCAAATAAAGAGTTAGGTGGGTGCCCGGTGGGGGGACCAGAAGATGCTGCAAGGAACACCCCAAGAAAACAACCACAAGCTTTCTCTCCATCATCCTTGACATCAATAAATCTCATTTCCCACCTGTGTTTCCTTGTTCACAGGAACTGTGGTTTTCCTTTGCGGTCCCCAGTCGTGGCAAGGTTTCTAAAGCAGATGGAGAGGAGGGGAACATACAGGATTACTCAAAGCCACCATTGATGGGGACAGCGGGGCTGACAGACCATGGACACCTCTCCTCCTGCCTCAGGGGGATGCTTTCTGTTGAACTGTAGCTAAACTCAGTCCCTGAACCCAAAACATCCTCAGCAGCTGCTGTTGAAACACCCGAAGGACTGACCCCTGCTCAGCACCTATAAATGATCCATCCCCAGCACAGCAGCGCCTGAGGATTGCTGAGAGCCTGCAGGCTGCACATGCCAAAAGAAACAAAACCTGCCAGTTATAGTTTGCATTCGTTCGCAAAGTGAATGCCGTCATAGAAAGAGGCTCCTTTATCAATTACCCTTCATCTGGGGCTTATGGAGAAAGTGCTTCTTAACACCTCATTTGCCTTTCCTAGGAAATCAGAGGGATTGGGGGTTGTTGGATTGAGGCTGCTGTTGATTTTCCCTCCTGTTTTCTGATGGCCAAAAGGAAGCTATGAAACCTTGAAATAACCTTGATTTTCTTGGGGGCTGGGGTGGGGATTACTTCACTTCAAAGAGGACCTTTTCCTTTCAGCACGACTACGAGAGCAATGTAGAAATGATGTGAAATCTTATTTCCCGCTGGTCATGGACAAGTCACTGTTCTGTGTTTGCCACAGGTTAGAAATCTGTCACTTTTATGTGACTGGAATCCTGCTGCAGTCTGAGCTGTCACCAGGACAAATCCCTGGTGGGGTTCTCCCCCAGCAGCCTCAGCCTTGGGCTTCTCTGTAAGCGCCTAATTCGTGTAATTGTGTGTCTGGAAAAGAGCCGTCAGCACCAGGCAGAGAGGGGACACATCCTCCTCTTCCTTTGCTTGGCCACCATCTATTTTTGGAAGGTGGCTCAGCACATTGCTGGCATTTCCTGCTTTTCATCACCTTTTCTCAGATTCCCATAGACCTGCCACCTCCTTCCCCTGGAACAGCTGTGATTTGGTGATAGATGTCCTCGGGTCCAGAGATGGGAATGAATAGATCAGGTTAAATCTTGGCGCAGCTTCAACAGCCTTGCTCTTGGAGACCTTCCTAACAAGGCTGGGTGCTGGCAAAGTCCTGCTTGTCTTGGGTACGAACCAACTGTGGCCATGAACATCCACACAGCACCAGCCAAATTTCCCCAAAGGCTTCACCAATCCACAGCAGGAACCTCCAAGTTTCATCCCAACCTCAGGATTTCCTGGCATAGTTTTTAGCCATTCAGGAATGCCCATGGCTGGAACTTAAGAGACATCAGCAAAGGGTGATGCCCCAGCTTTGTGCAAGGCAATAGGAGAGCCCAGAGCCCTGGGGACCACTGGGGAAGGAGGAGAGATGCTGGCACCTGTGATGGCTGCGTTCTCTCTGCCTGGGTGTCGAGATGGGCTGGATTCATGATGGGAGCAGTGATTTGCAGAGCCAAGGCAGGAACACCAAGGATAAATCACTCATAACTGGGATGATGATAACGACAGAGGCCTCTGGGGAAATCTCTGCTGCTGAATAGTGGATTTTTAGCTTTTTTTCCGTGTGAAGTCACTTAATGAACCTTCATGTTGAAATCTTCAGACTCACCTGGGGGGACTGGGAAATACTGACAATAGTGCTTGACACTTCTGAAGCTCCTAGTGAGTGGCACAAACACTGTCACAGCAGTTGGACTGGGTCTTTGCCTTTTCTACCCCTACTGTGGCTCTTTCTACCTGCAAGGTGCAGGCATGGTCCAGCAAGCGGTGGGCATCTCCCAGCCCAGCCCTCTGCTCTGCATCCCCCTGCACCCCTTGCAGGATCCTGATCCCCAGGGAAGGAGCTGGTTGCTCAGCAGGAAGAAGCATTTTGTCCAAAACTTTCCCCAGAAGCAATACATCAGCTGCAAAGCAGCTTCCACACTTTATTTGCTGGTAATTTACAGCCCTTACTGTGAGACAGTGTAATATTTGCAGGCAATTAAACAGAGGATGACTCAACAACAGCCACCTCGGGTCAGATTTTCAAGTGTTCATCGCTCATAATTAAGGAGGGATTTGGGAAAGCAGCGGCTCCTGCCTGCTTCCAGGGCTCCTCAGCCCCAGCAGCTCCTGGGGTCAGGCCTTAGGGGCTTTTGTCCAGATTTGCTGCTGGAGGAAGAGGAGGGATTTATTAAAGAGAGGAGGAATGGTCTGAAGGGGCAATGTGGGCTCGTCACTAACACGGCGTCTTTAGATGCTGCCTGGGGTCGTTCCAGCTCAGCTTTGCTGGTAATGGGTTGTGCTGGGTCTGGCATGAGGGTGACTAACGCAGAGGGAGGTTTTAATGAAACCCAGCCTCTGACAGCGCTGCTCCCTGCTTCCCACCTCAGACAGCGCGGGCAGGCTCAGCTCCAGGCAGTACAGGGAAACAAGGAGGCTTTCTTCAGCCTCAGTAAGCCCTGAGCAGGGGCTACACGTGCAAACCCCCAGGGTTTTGAAGCCTGACCATGGGTGTGATTGGAATTCTCCGGCACAAAGCAGGACCAGGGATTCGGCCCTAAGCAAGCAGGAGGCTGTGCTCCTGCCCTCCTGCCAGCTGGGGTCTGTCTGTCAGAGCCAATTATGGTCTCATCTTCCCAAGAGGTACGAAGAAGAAATGTTTGACTTGGTTTTACATCTCTCTGCAGAGATTCTCACTGTGCTTTGGATGTGTGACATGTCACTGCTGACACTGCTGATGGCTGCGGTTAGCCCTCGGGTACAGGCGGGGAAACTGAGGCAGGGCACAGAAATGATCACTTAATGTTACCCAGCAGAGCCCATGGCAGTGCCGGCAGCATCTCTGGATGTCACCAGGGCTAGGGCCAGGCCAAGCTTCCCAACACAGCACAGTTTGCCTGTAGGATGGTACCATCCTGGTGGGTGCAGTGATCCTAGACTGCCCTTCTCTTCCACCTGAGGAAACATTGCACCTTCCTTCCCTGCCCACCACATCTCCCCTGGTCCTTGGTCCTTCAACCTGCTCCATTTTCCCCTGTGCTGTTTATTCTCCAGGTTAACCTTGCTTTAGAAAACGAGTCTATTTACCATCTGCTTTTCCTCATCATGACCAGTAGCAGCCAAGCAACAACCTGGATAGCAACGGGAGCTGGAAAAGGAAGAAAGATGCTGGGATAAATACCGAGGCACCAGCTCTCCCCATGATGTCCCTTTGCTGTTCAGCCTGGGGGCAGCAAGGGTCTGTGGGCAGGGAAGAGTTAATGGTCCCTCCCTGGCTCAGGTGCCATAATAGAGAGGGCTGGCAGGGGATAGAGTACCTCAAGGGATGTGAAACCCTGGATCTAATGGTACTGGATGAGATAAGGCTGATACCTGTGGCTGGAGCACTGCTGCTGTGTCCTGCATATGGAGCCAGCAAGCACACACAGAAGTAAAATGCTTTGCTCTACCTCGTGGCTCCTGCTAGAAATAAAGCAGCATTTCACAGCCGGGGATAAAGCAGGATCTGGAATAAGCCCCTGTGGGCACAGAGGTGGGTGCAGCTCCCTGGCCACAGCCGTTGAGCAGGGACATCATCATTGGCAGGGCTGCCTCGAGTTTTCAAGGTGTCCATGTGCCATTGCCCTCCTGGGGACCTCTGCTTTTCTCTCCCTGGTGGGCCATGGCACCTTGCCTATCAACTCCCAATGATTAAAGAAAGCCGGGCTGTATAATAGCTGCTGATTTATCAGTTTTGCCATAAACCATTATTCATTATCTGTGTTTCGCTGCATAACCTGAACCTTGTTAAAGAAATTGCTATTTCTCCTGCAGTCAGCTGTATTTTAATAAGTTACATTACAGGTAAAACACCCCCAGAGAAAATCCAAGCTTTGTTCCATTTATCAGGCCCGGAAAGCTCAGGGAAAGAAGTATTCCAAGGTGAAGTAATGGACTGTGACATTGTGCAAGTTCATTTGTGAAAGAATTAACTGTATTTAGAGCAGTAGGAGAGAGGAAGAAACTGCTTTCTCCAGCAGCTAGTGATGGAATGGCCCTAAAATGAACGATGCTGGTAGAAAAGCATTTGTTCCTTAAGGGATGGGGTTTGGTTTGGTTTTCTGTTTTGAAAGAGGCTTTTTACAAGTTCAGGTGTTAAAAGTGCAATGAATAAAACCAGACTTGAAGTGAAAATGCAGCTCCCTGGGCAGGTCAACCCAGGTAACTTCGTGCTGGGTAATTCCCATCACCTGGAGCACTGCTACACAGCCTGGTGTCCTTAAGGCTGCTAATCAAGTGATGAGAGCTCTGGGATGATAGGGGATATTAAAGGGTTGTCTGAGCTATGCCATCCTTGTGGGGCTGCCCTAAGAGCCTTGCAGCAGCCTAGAGGAGCAGTACTTGCAGTACCAGGGTGTCCTGGGTATCCAGGCTTCCTCTGAGTAATGCTTGCATCCATCTGGCCATCGCAAGCATCCTGTGTACTTTGAGGTACCTGGCACAAGCAAAGGCTGCTGCAACCTGTGGGTGTCAGCTCTCAAAAGCCTGGAACACGTTATCCCAGCTTATTTCCATGCTGTTTGCTGCAGCTGCACTTTTGGGACATGGGATCTCTTCTGGGTAAGTCACAGCACTTCCTCAGGCTCTTCTCCCTTCCTTAGTGCAGGTCCCGCTCCCACTGCATGCACCCAGAGATGCAGGCACATCCCAAGGCAAACCCATGATGTCTGGGTGGGAATGGGCATCATTATCAGCCCTTCCTGGTGACGTTCTCCCTGTGCTGTAGTGATGGATCCCACACACCCCAGCCATGGAGGCTGGCTGGAGGATGGAGCTGGCAGAGACCCACCAGGGCTTTTATTCCTATGAATGTGAGCAAATAACTTCTTCCTCCTCAGCAGTTTTGGGAAGCAGTGCGGGGTCTCTATCTAGCACCTATTTTCAATATAATGATGTATAATAGACCAAGCAAATGAAGGTGCTGGAGGAAGAGAGGACCGGTGTGGGTGCTTGGATGGCCTAATGAAGTCCCATCAAGGCTCCTGTTTGTTGTCAGCCATTAATTCTCCTCTGATTCAATCCCCAAATTACTTTCCCTAGAAGTGAATCTAAATATGAAAATCAATTAAGAAGGGAACGCGTAGCTACATCTGGGAGAGGAGGCAAATATAATGACAAATCACCAGGTTCGTTCCGAGCATGCAAATTAACATTTAGAGTGTATTTTGGGGAAAGGGAGCTTGGAAATGCTGCTACACACATTCATGTCACTCCTTGCTTT
>JAVHNF010020345.1:15297-29420 GCA_034783455.1 Micropsitta finschii | reverse complement strand
GCACTCGCGGAAGGCGCCGCATCGACGGCTCGGCGGTCCCAGGCGGCCCTGCGCGGCGGTGCTAAGAGCTCCGGTATGTCCGTGTTCATCAACTTCGAGGACGAGGAGGAGGTGCGGGGGTATCTGGAGAACATACACATCGAGTACAGCTACCAGTGCTTCAAGGAGAAGGACCCGGACGGTAAGCGGCACCGCCGTGAGACCCGGCCCGCAGCCCCGGCGCCGGCGGCAGCCTCAACCCCCTCTCCGGTGCCTTGCAGGCTGCCAGCGGCTCGCCGACTATCTGGACGCCGTGAAGAAGGACTTTGTGGCGGCGGGGCGGGTGATGCGCGACAACTGCGAGGCGCACGGGCACAGCGAGAGCTGCTACAAGCTGGGCGCCTACCAGGCCATCGGCAAAGGTGGGCTCGGGTTTGCCTCCGCTAACCCGCCGGGGGCCGCCTCTCCGGCCTTCGGTCGCCTCCGGTGGCGGCGCAGTGCTGCGCGTTCGCGAGTTCCTCACCCGCGGCACGGAGGACGCCGTCCGTAGGTGCGTGGTTGATGCCTGTGGGGAAACAGCTTTCCCTTGTGCAAAGGTGCTGAGCACCTGCGTTTCCTGACCTTGAACCACTCGTCCTGCTTCTCTTACGACCACATAAAAAACCAGTGGGGAAGGGTGGTAAACCTTAAATTGGTTCCTTCTGAAGAATCAGCTTCAGGTTAACCACGTGTATTATTATGCCTGCATAAGTGGTAAGTGTACCTGAATTTTGCTCGGTGTCCTGTTCTTAAAATCTGAATTCCTTCTCTCTTCTGGCTGTTTTTCTTTCAGAGAAAGTAAGGAAGAAATAAACCTGTAGACTGGTAACACAGCTTAACAGCCCACAAACCAGAAGTGGGCCCCAGTTCTGCCCAAAATGTATCTGCTGGTGCAGTAATGGGAAGCAGTTCAACTACTGAAGCTTCTTCCAAATGACAATACTAACAAGGAACATGATATTTTTACAACAGTTCAAAGTAATAACTATCTCAGTGTATGTGTTGGTATACTGGCAAAAGACTACTTTGCCTAGTGTAAGCTATTAAGAAAATCATAGATGTAGTAACAGAGTTGTTTTGGGAGCTTTGGGACTGTTTTTCTGTTTGCATAAACTGTTGTGATACGGGGGAGTGGAGGAGAGTTTCCTGACTGAAAGACATGAGCAAAACCTTTGTGACTGAGACAGTAATAGTGTCTCTGAAGTCCGCATCTCAAGTGAGGCATGTTGTACTTGCTGCAAAGCAGAGAGCACCCATCTGGCTTAGGTGTCCTTACCATAATCTTTTGGTTTCTTGGCCTACAGGTGGATTCGAACCAGACTTGAAAGCTGCCTACAAGTCTTTTATGAAGTCATGCGAGAAAGGTGGGAAGAAGTCAGTAAATGCGTGTCACAGCGTTGGGCTGTTGGCCCATGATGGGAGAGTAAACGGTGATAAACCTGACCCCATTGTTGCTAGAGACTATTACACAAAAGCCTGTGATGACAACTTTGCTCCTAGCTGCTTCAACCTCAGTATAATATTCCTCCAAGGAGCACCTGGGGTCCCCAAGGACATGAACCATGCTTTGAAGTACTCACTGAAAGGGTGTGAGCTAGGTCATGCGTGGGCTTGTGCCAATGCCAGTCGAATGTACAAACTGGGAGATGGCACTGAGAAGAATGATGCTAAGGCAGAGGAATTGAAAAACAGGGCAAAACAGTTGCATAAAGAGCAGAAAGAAGCCTCAAGTTCTATAACTTTTGGGGTGTAAAATGGTTGGTTGCAGTTACTAAGACTGCAGATTTAAATGGCAAGTGAACTTCTTAAATTGTGAATGCAGAGTCTTCACTTAAATAAATATCCTCCATTTGGATATGCAAATAAATTTGTATTTTTGTGGATGCAACATATGACTGTTGTGCCTTTCTAAGTTTCTGAATGCACAAGTTCTTAATTGTATTGCGTAGATCCTTCCTTTTCTTTAAGGAAGCCAAGAACTTCTGGCCTTTTGGAAGGTTGTCCTCATGATTTCAAATACAAAAGGCACTCTGATATCTAGAGCTTTGGTATTGAGGGTTGTGTTTGGACCATTTTTAACAGACACACACACAAATGAGAGTTGCAGAGTAATCCCAGCTTGGACAGTCAGAACCGTGTGATCTCTTACAAGCAGTTGTGGAGCTCTGGTAGCTCTGGAGAGCTGCTCTAGGGCTGCTTTGTACCAGCATGGTTTGAGAACCTTGAGTACATTTATTTACTGCAAGTGAAATTTGTTATCCTCAGGCTGTATTTAGACTTGCTGATTTACTTTGCTGTCCTACCAATAAAACAACACTTGTAGCTAGGAGAGAAAGAGAAGACTTATTATAGGCAGCAGTGGTAATTTGGTATCTTGCTGATAATTAGATTATGTTTAATGTCATCATTTCATCTGAGAAGTTGTGATTTCTCTATTTGGTCTGTAAGGTTCACAGGCTGTTAGTATAATTATTCCATTAGTGCTAATGTTTATTTGATTGTAAATCCACGTTACAGAATTATTGGGTATAATTTGATTCCAAAATAATTGAACATTCCACTGAAGCCATGCCAGATTTTTATGTCCAAGTGAAAAATGCAATTGCACACCAACTGTGTCGTAGGTAAACTCCCAAACATCCTGATGTGGGAAGTGGAACTCCTGTGCAAATAGTGGATTTATTTCTCCTCCAAGGAGCACACAATAGTGAACATGGAAGCATGTTTTCTGCTACCTACTGCTTGAAAAATGCAGAACATGGCAGATTTACACAAAGAGCAGCTGGCTTTTTGTTCCTCCTCTTCAGCTGTGGCTTAAAAGTTGAAGGCCCAGAACTTACCTATATGTGCAGGAGTAATTCTGTTGAGTGCAGTGAGATGGTTCCTGTGTGAGAGCTGATGGTTTGATATTTACAAGCACTCACAGATCCTAAACAGTCTAGATGTGTTCTCTTGACATTCCCAAGCCAAATAGTTGCTGTTCAAGTTCTTAGTTCTTTCAGAGCTGTTCTTAACCATCTCTCTCACTGAAGCTTCACTATACTGAGAAAGCTTGAGTGTCTTAATTGGTTCATTCGGCTCTACTGTCACTCTTCAAGGCAGCATCAACAAAGCTCACTACAAGTGTCTTGGAGGGAAATACTTGTTTTAAAAAGAGCTGAGATTTACATTTACAGTGGATTTTGGAGAAGTAAGGATAATAAATCATCTAAAGATGCAAACTAAGAGGAAGACTGGAGGATTAATCCAGTGTACAAGCAAACCTTGATACTGTATGATTTGCTCAGTTTGTATGTGACAGCCTCAAGAGAGACAAGTGAAAGAAGGTTCTTGCATGTGCTCTACTTCAGAGGTATTGAACAGTATCAGCAGCCAGTTTCAAGATCATAGAACGGTTTGGGTTGGAAGGAACCTTAAAGATCATCCAGTACCAACCCAATGTGAACTGCTTTCACGTGATGTTTAAGGCTCACCACTTCACTTTAAAACCAAGCTTACTTTACTCTCTCTGAACACTTGTACTTCACTTGTACTGTCAGCTTTTTTAGCTGTGAGAAGTCCACCAGGCAGCAGGTTATTCTGGACAGTGCCTCTTGCTGTCTGCAATGATGCCAGTCCCAGGGGGAACATGCTGCTTTAGGCCCTGAAAGTGTGAAGCTTAGATCTAGCAACATTTAAGTCATGTTCAGATGATGCCAAACCCAAAACAGTGGTGGGTCTGTATGGCAATATGTACATAGAAACATCTTTGCTTATAGATCTTGCAAATGAAATAGGTAGGATACAAAGGGAAAGGAACTTAATCGGCTCCGCTGGGCAGATAAGCTACAGGGGCAGAGTTTAAGAAAGCTGCTGTGGCTTGTGGAGAAAATAAGAGAGCTAGGAATTAGCCTAGATCTGCTGAGTTACAGATGAGTACCTAAGGCCAGATTCCCTTTCAGACAAGGCAGGCACACAGGTTTTAAATACCTTTACCCTGAATGTTGTTTTTAGCATCTTGCCAAGTGTGTAGGACTGCCCTGTGTGCCTGACTGTTTCAGGAACACACAGTGATCACCCTTTATTCAATTACACACAAATTGATTTACCTGGCTGCCAGCTTCTGAAACATTATGTTCTACTGCTTATAATACAGATTTAGGGAACGAGGTGCTAACTGATGAGATTTTGGGCTCAAATCCATAGCTTATGTGTGTACAAGCTAACCATATATTTTGAAACCGCTGTCTAAATAAGTAAGTCGATATATGTATGTGTATTTATGCACTGCAATATATGTGTATGTATTTATGCACTGACAAGATCTTTTATCATTTTGGTGTGTAAAAATATATGCAAAGTACCACTGATTTAGAACGTGAATGCTCTGGCTGCTGTCTGGGTAAAGGTACAAACTTACTACTGAAGTAAATTAAGTGGGAGACACTCATTTGGCTCTTGCCACCGTTGCATTGTCAGAATCTCACTGCATGCTGTCTCAGGCAGAGCATGTATGAATTAAAGCAGTTCTTCCAACTTAGCCACACTTTTAACAGCCTCCTTGGGAAGGGCATGCTTGCTGCTGGAGTAAAAACCCCGGTGGCACAGTGTAACGAGAGGTGGCAGTATAGGAAAATCATTCTTGCATACAGTGGGTGTCAAGCCGTTGGATCGTGTTTTCAGCAGCCTGGAAAGGACCCAGCAGTGGTGACAAAAGCGAGATTATTTCTGTGACCACAGTTAATGTTTTGTGGCAGTTTGAGAAGATGGAGCTCTTTTAGAGAAATTCACTTTGCCTGATTCTTTGCTAGATCCTATCCTGGGCATTTGTTTCACTTGAGGAAGGTAAGAAAATGCTGCCTTTGTGGAGTGTGACAGGCTAATAGTAAAGCAGTGTGGAAGCCATGTGTTCAGAAGTTAGCAGTTACAGGTGGCTCAGAGTGTCAAGAACTGGGTGACATTTGAAGCCCTGAGCTTCTTTCCAGTCTTGTAATGCTCCCTGCCTCGAAGCGGCCTGTTAAGTTCCTCAGTCCAAAACTGCCTCCCCAGAGCAGGCTTCCTCTCATTGGGAATAACACTTGTTAGTGATACCCCATGGGAGCCTCCAGTCTACACAACGGGCACCTGGGAACATCTGCCATGTAAGTGACACACATTGCGGGTAAGTAAAGCCACTTATAAAGTGCATGTTGTGGGGAGGCTTCCTCACAGCACTTGATAAGTCAGAAACTTGCAGAGTTTTACTATTATAAAATGAACTATTTTCATGAAAACTGCCATGTGTTAGTACAGAAGCGTTTATGAAGCATCACCCAGTTTTGTGCCACCTGTTGAAAAGGCAAACCCAAATTAAGGAAGGTTCTTTTGTTACACTAAAACACCATCAAAACCAGTTTAAAGTGTTTTCAGGTTGACTCTGAACAGTTTCCTGCCTGCCGCAGACACATCTATATCTCTTTTACACTGGTATCAGTGATGCTGTAACCAGTGCATTAGAGTGAGGCCCTCTCCTCTTTTGACTCTTTTCTCTCCAAAGTGACAAAGCATCAAAAAAAAAGACCAGCCAGTCTCATTTGAGCATATTATAAATGATATGTGGTTAATGCAGTCTTTAGCTGAGACTATGGACTCTACTAATAGCAGTCGATTCTCAGCCTAGAGATTATGTTCAGGGGATGTAATCAAAATCCATTAAGAGGTGAACATTTTACTGCAGATCTTGGCTTAAGCCCACCTTCTTCTGGTATTATGAAGGTATTACCAAAAGGCTGGTATCTTCCTGCTCTTTCTTTTAAAAGGCTAAATTTCCTCTTGGGAAGAAAATTGTTCCTCCAAAGCCTCTGAGGTCAGAAGGAAAGAGTGATTGATACATGATCATAATAGCCTACTTGAAAAAATGGAAGACCTGTTGATCTCTTCAGGATCACTGAATTGTCTAAGAAATAAAGGAGTTTATCTCAGCTTCACAGCCCCTAAACCACCGTGTGCTTTCTCTTTCATTTGTGTTGATATAAGCATACAGCTAACCTCCTTTAATAAAGCCACAGTATGCTTCAGAAGGCATGGTGACCAACTGTAATTAATCAGACTTAGGAATAAATGGCTTTAAATGATGATAGCATTCACTGCAGGATGCTTCCTGCAGCTGTGAAAAGATGGCCAGTGGAGTGCTGGTTTTGTACTGAGATGTAAAGAACACTGGCACCAAATGATGTTGTGTCGTGAAGTATCATTTGGATTAATTCTGGACAAAAGATGCTGTTGGGTTACATGCTGCATGATTTAGAAGCAGAAAACCAGACTTGTTCTGGTGGTTCTGTTTCTGTGTTATATTGTAATAAAAGCAGTTTGCAGCTTGCTTACCTTTTATTCAGCTGTCAGTAGCAACTCCTCTCTGCAATGTATGTGTGAAGGTAGTTCTGTAGCTGTACATGCACCCACATGGACCATCTGGGAGACTTTGTGTGTGTGATCACCACACCAAGAAAACAAAGTAGTGTTCCTTGTTACAGTACAAATGTTATGTTCAGTGAAGAAAGATGCTCACTCTGTTGGCAGTTTTTCTACTGCATCATGTGAGAGGAGAACTCTCCCAGGTAGCTCTTCTCCTCCTTTGGTAGATGGAGAAGGAAGAATTCCTCCTTCTGTTGTGCTTCCTAGCATCTCATCCACTAGATCTCAGAATGATACAGTTCTGCTCAGGGCTGGACAAGAAGCAGGAAGGCAGATGGAGGAATACGATTCGTGGCACAGCAAGAAACAAATTAGAGAATAAGCAGAATATCCATCTGTACTATTGCCATAATCTGTGCTGGGATAACATCCAGTGGTTCCATTCAGGTCCTGGTATTAGGCCATTTGTGTACCCCCGTGATTGACATCCCCAATCCAGAGACCCACAACCTAAGTTTCAGGACTGCACAAAGTCTCTAGTACATATTTCAGTAGCAAACACAGTATCCTGCTCTGGTTTTCCGGACACTCTATCAACAATATGGACCAGAATCCTCACAAAACAGATCTGTCCAGAACTCTTCAGACTTTAATGATCAATTCTGTGCCAAATTTTCAATGTCTAGTTTTATTTGGCATAACTGTAGCCTCCCAATGCTTTCATTTTTTAGTATCCACACTTGTAGCAAACACAATAACCACAAATTACACTAATTTCAGACTAAATCACATATTTATAATTTGCTGTTATTGCCTTCTACTCTACCTAGTTACAATGGTTACTAGTTACCAATGGTATATTTGTTCCAAGTATGATGTTTTCAACTTCTTCCATACACACTTTGTTCTCCAGTCTTCTTTGTCATATGGTTATATGTTTTTGTGATGCAGTCTTTTCTCGGAATCCTTTTTCCCCCTAGACCAACTAGTAAGGAGTTTGTGTGATAAGGAACTCTAAAATCAAGGCCACTTTGGAGTGGTGATTTCAGATGGGGATTTGTGAGCAGCATAATGGTAATGCATACATACGCTCCAGTTCGTGAGTATGGTGGGAGTTCTGTGTAAGATTTCATTCAGTCTAAGCAACACCGAAACATGGTGCTTTAAACCTACCCTGGAGAGTTCTTCTTAGCAACTGAGAGACTTCTAGTAAAACAATAGCAAGATGAAACCCCTGCATGTTTATACAGCACTTGTCACCTGCAGCAGTTTAGTGCATTTCACCCAGGGAATCGCAAGAAACAAGAGTTGCTTTTAAGCTCACAGAGCCATTACGCAGGGAGCTGGGGTAAGGAAACCAACGCAGAAAAATGTGAACTGTTTGACCATGATTTCTGTAATTTCATAACTTGAAGATGAGGCTAATTTGAATTTATGTCACAAGTTCCTTATCCTGACAGTCCTTGGTTGACACTAATGGCCTGGTCTGAGCAGTTAACTGCTCACAAAAAGCACTGAAAAGAAGTGAGCTGGTTCCCTTCCAGGTCTCGGGCAGCTAGAAGTGCGCAGTGCTCCTATAGAGCTTCCTGCCCAGGAAACTCTCATTGCTTTGCAGCAACCTTTTCTGCAAACTCCTGGGAAGGAAACATGGATTACCTCTGTAGTTCAGGAAAGGAGGACAAGGCATTGAATGACTGTTGATGTCAGTAGGAGCCCATTCTCCAAACGATATTTAGCATGGCAAGGACTTGTCAAATCTTTACAAGCCAAAAAACACTAAAATGGGAAACTGGCCTTTGAATGTCATTCTGATAATATTTATGTAGTATTATTCTGGAAAGCCACCTCAGCACAAGTGTTACTAACAACCCTTGAAGAGAAAATAAGAAGCTGTGACACTGTCAACACTGCAAGCAGTCTTGCTGTTACCTTGAGGGAAGTTCTTGTCTGCCTTCTTAAGTGGAATGTTTTCTATATGGCATTGTTTTGCCTTTTTTTGTGCTTCTTACAAAGAAAGTAGATATTCACTTACCTGTCAGGTAGGCTGAGAGAGTGACGCTGACTGTCACAGGGACCCAAACCTGCCTCAGAGTGGCGGCTCACACACCATGGTGTTTATGATGAATAGACGCTGGCCCTTAGAGACATTATGCATAATTTGAGGTTAAAAGATTTAGCTCTTTTTGAATCTCTGAACATCTTCTAAGTTCTTTTCTGCTGGGTTTTGTGACTTTTACATGTTCCTTGGAACCCAGGGACTGACACAGCTACAAAAGCACCAGAATGTGTGAACAAATATTCAGTACAAGCGATGGTTTCTATAGGAGCAGCACAAAGGTTTTGGTACAGCAAAGAGTAAAAACTTCCCACAGACAGGTAACAAAAACGTCTCTGCACTGTACTTGCCTTTGTAATTCCTGTTTTCTGTGTATTACGGGATGAAATAACAACATGTGGTATGTGCTGGATGTTCTGTTTGTTGCTCCAGCAACAGATGATGGACATTTCCAGATCAGCTATCACACTGCAGTAATGATGCTGATCCAGTGATGGTTTAAACTCCAACACAAATTAAAAGCTAGTTAATATAGTCCTATAAATGATAGCAGATAGGTGATCCCTAGTGATCAGTTTTAATTCTCTGTGAACTTTCCTAATCTAATGCCATCCTCCTATGTGTGTTAAACTAAAGTCAGAATGTATTCTCTTATGCAGTACCTGTATGTGTCCCTAGTGATCTTTAGGTAAGAATGTAAAGCATTTTGTCCTTTCAAATGCAGAATGATTTTGCCTTAGACATTGTGCAGTTACAAGCTGCAACCTAAGGCTTTATTTATACCAGAGCAGAGCCCTGGAAACCCTTTATATATGCTACTTATTTTCTTCATTGTAATCTTTGAGGAGCAATTTCAAGAAAGGGTTTTGCTCTATGATTTGAACAAATAACATCCACCTGATCTCAATAGATGTTTTCCCTCAGCATTTTGCAGTACTGAGCCAGAATACTTGCTGTCATCCCACAGGCAGATACATGGATGAGAACTCTGAGCCAAATTGTAGACGTTTTATATGTTACAAGCACCAGTCAAAACCTTGCCCTCTGAGAACCCAAGGAGGGGTCCTTTGCCAGGGTGCAATGCCAGCATCACACACACAACCTGGGGTAATGGCATACAGAGGCAAGCGAAGACATGTGGTGCTCAGGAGCCTGCTGCTGCCACTGCTGAAGAGCAACAAGCTTTAGGCTGCTTTACTTAGTGCTTTTCAAAGGCATTAACGTTGCCTGAGGATATACATAGACAGAAAGTTAGCAACTTCTTTTGATAAGTTTAAGTATGAAAGAACAAGGCTTTTTGATTCAGTTCCTGTACACCAGGCTGGATCAGAGATAATGTGAGATTGGGAAACACATATAACCTTGAGAATGGATTGCATTGAACCTTCATACTGGAAATGTTCCTTTCAGAAAGGTGCCTGTGCAATTTGGGATAGTTCTCTGCTTTTATCATGACACTGAGAATTGGTGAGATGAGTGTGTGGAGAAGAACTGATTGAGTACTCTCTGTGTTTGGCAGCTTGAACTAGTAAGTGACAAACATAAATGCTATTTCTTGTTAGAAATTGCTATGTGCAATACAACTCAGCCTATGAATACAGTTGAAACCAAAGGGACGCTGCACGCGTTCTGCAGCACGTTGAGCTGGCTTCCCTCAGCTGGGACCTTTGTGATTGTTCCCAAGGACTTGCCGGAGTGTAACTTAGCTTGACCCAGATGCTCTAAGATCATTCATAGCAGAGCTGTTGAAGAAGTACTAGAGTGTCTGAAAGGAAGGGTGGGCTTACAACAAAAATGAGCCAGAATAAATTGTATAGCAGAGGAATTATTTCTAGCTAAAACTTACCTGCTCTTATACAAAATACAAACAACAGATTTATTGATTCAAAATGAATTCCACATTTTCTTATTGCCCAGTAGGTAAAAGAAAAGAACATGTAATTAAATTTGTCCCTTGAAGCATTTCCTTATCCCAGGAAAGCATCGTATCAAACTGCTTTCTTCCCTGATATCTTCAGAGTGCAGTGAGAGCTGCAGTAACACCATGTGCAACAAAAGCCTGCTGGGACTCCTTATAGATGTTTAGACTACCTTGTTTAGTCCTGGAGTTAAAGAGATGATGATTTCTAGAGCTTGGTGTATGTGTGTTCCTCAAGGAAATCACCACAATTCAAATACTACTTTGTTCATTTAACAAAGGAACCAGATCCAGATCATAGCATATTCACATCACATTTTTCTTGGAATATAATTGCGAATCAGATCAAATTAGCAATTAGATATCTGCAAAGTGTCTGGACAACCTGAAACAGAAATCATTCACAAGTTCAAGGCCTCCTCTGTTAATTCCTTTACGATCCATACAGGGTGAAACTCCCAGTAGGAATACGCTCCTATGGCACCAACGCATGGCTGTTAATGTGCATGTATTAAATAAGGGCCTGCACAGAGTTTAAACCCCTGGGGAGCAGAGGTTGGGACAGAAACAGAGCCTTTCACCCCAGGCCTCTTCACTTTCTCTCTGCAGCCAGGGCTGAGCCAGCGGGTAGGTGCACACGCATGCACAAAGGTCTGGTTTTTGGGAACTGAGCAAGTTTTTAGGTCAGACCCAGCTGTGCATTTATTTGATTGGATTGCGAGAGCTGTTTGAAGCTTTCCCAGAACCCATTAAAGGCTGAAGAGTGCCCCAGCACTTCAGATTGCAGGCAGTCTAAGCGCTCAGAATGGAGAAAAGATTAGAGCTAGCCATCTGTATTTAACACCCCCCCCCGTAACCCCACAACAAAACCCAAATGTTCTCATGATCTGGCGAGCCTTTTGTGTGCTGGCCTCTCCACAGCTGTGTTTTTCTTATTTTCCTGTGGGAGGACTGTTCCCTTGGCTACCAGTGCTGGCCTCTAATAGTTGGCATTTGGGCACTTGGCGCTAACGGGATGAAAACATTGCTGTGTTTTTCTTTCATTCCTGCAGGAGCACAGGGAGCAGAACTGGATGGGTTTCCAACAGGCAACAGCTCCCCGTGTTACCACTGCATTGAGTTACATGATTTTACCCTGATGCGCCTTTCTAGGTGCTGATCCGGTAGAGCTCTGCTGGCCATTGCCTTGTCAGGTAAGTGCTAATGGGTGGTGAGGTTTAAGGCTTGTCTCTCTGCCCTCATGCACAGGAGACAGCACACACTTGCCTTCAGCTGCTAAAGCCAGATGAACTTCTCTTTAGCCACATGCCTCACCAGCAGCACTATATCACCAGGCATAACATTCACAGCCACTCTCACACTAACAGGAGGGGCAAGCAGCAGCACAGACAGCTAATGCCCCAGAGCTGTAATCGGTGTCTCTTAATCTTTCTGGCTTTCTGTATTAAGGACATTGTTGCTTTCGCATCAGAGCAGTGCAAATAGCCTTGTCTCCTCTCCAGACCTCAAGGTCTGACCTTCATTTGCCATCAAGAGCTCCACGAAGCTGTTTCATTAAAGCTTCCACACAGTGACCTTTGCACAAGTACCTGCTCTCTGTAGTCCCACCATACGCTGAGGCTGCTCTCATTTAAATTACTGTTACGCTGAGGGAACCAAATACATCTTTTTCTCTACTTCAGTGCCTGGAGCAAACTAATGTCCTTCTTCCGTAGTCATGAAACACAACAAAGGGACAGTGATTCAGAGGGCAAGGTGAGGCTTGCAATCTCTATGGAAACTGGAGACGGGTCTAATGACAGGGCACAGGAAGAAGCAAGCACACAGGTCCAGCAGCTGAACAGAAACCATCAGATCACAGACAAAAGTTGAGAAAATGAGGCAGTCAGTGTGGTGAGTGGACAAAGAGTTGTATGCCGGGTAGCTGGAACCTGGGAAAGACTTGTGATTTGTAATCATCAACTCCTGTGGCACAGTGAAGCAAATACTGACACCACGAATCCGTAGTGGGAGAAAAAAGGAAAAGATGCAAGGACAGAAAGGCTCCACTGCTTTTATATTCCCCCTCTTCCCCTACCCCCCACGTTTTCTGTACAGTTATAGCAGATGAAAATATGAGCAACTCTGATAATTCAGGGATGTGCCTGGTGCACCTGCTGATCAATCCCATCTTTGTAAGCAGGGCTGCTGGCTTTGCCCACCAGAAAGCCTGGGGAGGAGGCACATGGGGAGGCACTGGTGCAGGAGCTGCATTCAGGGTTTAGCTGTTTCCCAAGAATTTGCACTGCTCCTGCCTATTCAAGAACACAGAGAAAGTGATGAGCAGCCTGCATGACCTGCTTTGCATTTCTTGTTGGGAAGATGTGAGGGCTGAAACCTCTCTTTTCAGAGGCCAAAGAGGTTAAACTGTAGCGCCTTGCTGCATAAAGAAGTGTTGGAGTTCACCTTCCCTTTGGCAGCCGTGAGCCATGACCAAAGAACTGCCTTGAATCCAAGAGCATGGAAATGCTGGGGGTCCAAGGAGTGGGTCCATTGAGTCAGGCACCCAGCCCAGACTGTGACAGTGCGTATCTTCCTATTAAACAAATTGAACTCTCCCTTTTATTTCTCCAAGGCTTCTCTCTGTCTCTTTTGCAAGTGTAGCTATTTCCCAAAGGTCCAGTCCTCTGTGATCACCCATGACCTGAGGCTCAGCTCTTCTTCACTTGTTCAAGAGCACCAGTTTCAATCACGCCCCATCCTTGTTCAGGGCACAGCACTGCACACACCAGGCACTGCTCTCCGGCACATCAGCCACTGTTCACCAGTTTTCTGCCTTGACAACATCATTGCATTTAGATGCAAAAGTCATACTCCTCCTTCTTGCAGATGGCACAAGGTAATTTTGTATGAATGTTCTCCTGGCAAAATCAGATTTTACTACAGTATGAGTGATATTAAAACGAACCACACTGGGACACTAATAGGCAGATTACTAATGCATGTGCTATATAGAAACCTGGGCAAACTGAGCTAGAAGGAGCCTTGCAGTCTGTTTCTCTGTCTCAAGCCAGAATTACCTGTATTTATCATATCTGAAAGACATCTGCTCTGTCTAACCTCTACTGGAGGTTTCACAGTCACTGTCCGCAATTTTATCCTGTGTTTACAGATCTTCCCAGCAGAAAACTCATTATTTCCTCAATGACCACAAATACAATGAATGAATGGAGAAAAAGGGCAATATGCAAGCAAGCAGGAACAGCCCAGCAGCACAGATGAAGGAGGCCCAGCAAACTAAAGGAAGCCCAGATTGGTTCAAGTGTTTATTTAGCTCAAGTGGACTATAGTAAAGGTGAAGAACGATTCCTCAGCATCAGAAAAGGTACCTAGCAAAAAGGTCAATCTAAAAAATGCAGTTAATTGCAGCAAAAGAAAGAGGCAGAGTAGATGAGAGTAGTCTCTTGTACTACTGGTAAGGATTGGCCCAGATTTATTTTTCAACTGTGTCAAAGTTGAAGCTGCTGTTCATTTATATTGTTAGTGTCATCATTGCAATTGATGCTAGAAATTAACTGCTTTATTTATTTATTGGTATGAAAAACGCTTTACCTAGAATCACAGAATGGTTTGGGTTGGAAGGGACCTTAAAGCTCATTCAGTTCCAACCCCTGCCACAGGCAGGGACACCTTCCACTGGAGCAGCTTGATCCAAGCCCCTGTGTCCAACCTGGCCTTGAACACTGTCAATGATGGAGCATTCACAGCTTCCTTGGGCAA
>JAVHNF010020332.1:20602-33904 GCA_034783455.1 Micropsitta finschii | reverse complement strand
CAAGTTCCTGTGTGATGTACTCTAGGTTACCCTGCTGTTGCAGGGGGGTTGGACTAGATGATCTTTTGAGGTCCCTTTCAACCCTTGGGATTCTGTGATTCTGTGATTCTGTGTACTTTATATATAATCAATTAAAGAATTGATATGACCACCATTCCTGATTTTATGTCCAAAGCTACAGTCCTTCTTGCTTTGGAAGCTAAGATAAAGTTAGGATCACAAAAAATCCTCTACTTCAACATGAAGATAACATGCAAGTATGGAATCCAATAGAATACTGAATAATACTTTGCGTAGATAAATCAAATAAAAAAAAAAACTCAAAGAAATGTAAATAAAAAGTGAGAAAGACTGATCAATTCTCAAGAGACATTTTTCCTCAAACTCCTTCCCCACTCCCCTCAAATGCACAGTAAATATTTTGAGTCTATATAGTTTCTAGTCTTTAGTATTTCTTTATGCTGGTAAGACACTGAAGAAGCAGCTAATAATTTAAAGACAAGAATCCAGTGAATGATCTTGCAGTATGCTATACTTACAGTTTCATATATTATGACACACTTGTCCACAGACCTTAAAAAAAAATAAACAAAAAAAAAAAACCAACCAACACAGTGACATTACAATGATGCAGAGAGGAAAAAGGAACCAATGTTTAAGTAAGAGGAGGAAGAAAAAGCCTTTTCCACAAACAAAATAAGAGCAAACAGATTTCTTAACTCCCCTTTATGGAAAGCTTGGATCTCCAAATCCTCTCCACCCATGCCCACCTTAAAACACCACCACCTGTACCTCCCGCATAATGTAAAAACCAGTAAGTACAAAAGCTCTGCACTTCCATGAGAATTTCTGATGTAGAGGATTTGCACAGTGCTTATGCAAACTGGCCCCCACTCCACTGCTCCCCTCTGTCTGTACCATAGCTACTTAAATCTTTGCAAGCAGTATCTGTAAAGCAGATGTACAGAATCTGGCTATCCATGACCTGCTCTCAGCACTTATAATTATTTTTTAAACCTCTTTACTTGCAAAGCAAGCTAGAGGAAGTAATGCAGTGCAATACATAAAGTGGTGCAATGCAATCAAAACATAAAAGATTTTATTAAATATAAATTGCGTAGTTATTCACCATGACAGCAGTGTTTCCTGAAAGACTTTATGGATAAGACATTTAGTTTATGACAATATAAGCAAGAACAATAATCCATCTAATGAAAAATAAAATAACTCTAGATCACAAACATTCACAGTGACCTTCAAATTCTGAAAAATATTCCCTTGAAAAGAATGCAAAACCAAAATATCAAAGAAAGCTGTTGTTTCCTGGGGTTTTAAGTTTATCTGCTGGCTACTGTAGTCTTTCCTTTTTCCTTTGCAACACATGAGTTCTTTCAATTTCAATTCAGAAAGTCTTAGTTAAAAACTTTAGCTGAATCGATTTTTTTTTTCCAGTTGCCATTTAGACAGTTTAGAAGTGATTAAGCACTTTTCATGAGAAATGCAGAATAAAAGTATACTGTCATTAATATTCATAAAATCATACATTATTATACCTACCCGATTTATAATTTCCTCTTTCAATTGCTCGATCCCTGAGGAAAGCCAGTAGTAATAAACTGCTAGTTTATCTTCGTGCTGCTGATCACCAACACCTATTTGAGCCTGACAGTCCCATCATTTTTCCACACAACTTATGATCCAATTTTCTGATCTCTATTCTCCCTCATCTGGCTATAAGACTACATTGGAAGACCATGTCAAAAGCCTTGCTAAAGTTAACTATTCCTTAATTATTGGAAATATATTTTGAAATCTCCCAACTCTGTTCTGTTTTACACTATTGAAGCATGAACCTGGACAGTCATCTGCATGAGATTTAAACAAGCAAAAGATACTGCTTACCCTGAAACTAACATCTGCCCATCATGAGAAAATGCACAAGCCAGAACTGGGGCAGAATGTCCATTCAATGTGCATTTATATTTTAATTCAACACCTAAAAATACAAAAAAGTAAATTATTGCATATGGACATATCTGAAAAGGTGTAAGGGAAGCTGCTTTTAGAAGCATGAAGCTGCAAAGACCTGACTCTGTGACATACTGCCTACAGAAAAGGGAATAAAATATCACAGAGACAACTTAATTATAACATCTCTGACTTCCTCATTTTATAGTCTTAGCATGTCTTATCAGTGGTTTAGAGAATTAAATGTGTACACATATATTCATCCTTACAGTTTTACATATAAAACAGATTATTAAAAAATACATACTCAAGATGGTTTTGGCCATCTGCCTCGTCTCTATGTAGCTGTCACACATCTACACTGCAGTTTTAGCAGGAGCCAACACTGTTTTCATTTCTCCAGCTCTTGTTCAAGAGCCAAGATGTACTAAGAGGAAACTGAAAGGAAACCTCTCCCTGGCCTGAGAAATTAAGAGGTTTCAACCCATCAACCTGCTCAAAGGTCACAGTAGAAATCTTACTGGTTATCAAAAAAAAAAAAAAGCTAATTAAAACCAAATGTTTATCACAACATTAAGTTTAAGAGAATTAGGAGGTTTTTCTTGAAGTCTTTACTTCTGCAATTATTGATAAATAGATCACTAAATAAAATCTATAGGGCCAAATGTCACAAACTGACACATGGCCTTAGCTGCTCTCCTGCTAAACAATTAAAATACAACTTTAACTTGTGGTTAGTTTGGCTGCAAATCCAGTAAAATGTTGGAATATAAAAAAAAACCCAAACAAAAACAAACAAAAAAACAACCCATACAAATCAGTATACACACCTAGGACATCCGCCAACAAAATAAGCCAGAGTTTGATCTGATTATCTTGACCACATGAAGCCATCTGGAAGTATCTGAATCCGTGTTCACTATCTGATAAAATTCAAATATATTAATGGGAATCAGAAGCACTGAAAATAAGAGCATATCAGTAAACTGTATCAGCATTCTTATACTGGAATTTGGTAGATTTCCTTAATCTCACTACTACTTTCAAGAAGTGTTAATTAAAAGAATTGCAGAAGTTCTAAAATCATTTGAAAGTAAGAAATAGGTGTCATTGTTACACTGTTTCCTGAACAAGTAGATAAGGACCAGAACTGGGCTGATGGCAAACGCTGGATTTCTTTATCTAAGTACACCAATATAGTCTTTTAACCTAAATTATATGGTTATATCAATTTCTTCCACCATTCAGTAGTTCTCAAACTTAACCACATATGCATGCACAAAATTTGAGAACATCTGACAGGATATTTTCTAACTTTAGATGTTCAACCTTTCATTTTTATAAACTAAGTGATGTTGCAGTCAAGCCAACCACTCACGAAAAACTGAAGGAATTAAAGATGGAATACAACAGTATTAGCTTTACCCTCCCTATTCAGGGAGGGAGTGAATATTTCTGAATTATCATCTTCTACTCTAAATGCATTAATTGCTCATTATCAATTATTTTTTTATTCTTAAGTCCTGCATCAATTTAAATCTGCTCTTCTACTCCATGGAGCCAGCATAGCAGCCTGACACAAGTCATAAAGTACTTCAGTGGCATTACCTTTGCCAGTACCAGGTCTTAGAATTCCTGTAAGAATCACCAGGATTAAAGTCAGAAATCAGAAAAGCATAACAAACATTTTAAGCGCTGATCTTTCCATCTCTGTAGTTACTAGAATTGACAAAATATTTTGGTCAAGTGTCTTACAAAATAACCCGAGATTTATCTAATTTTTCTACCACATAGGGTATATTTTAATTTCATATGGTCATCAAAATAAAATCAACCTGTCTGTTCACAGAAACAATCAAAGCTACTATGACTGTGGCAGATCTTAAGACTTAACCTGAAATCTGTGAAAGCATCAAAGTGCATCATTTTGCTAGGATTTTACACTGTAAGATTTGGGTATTACAGATTGATGAGTAGCACGCATTACCTGTGTTGTAAAAATACATTTCTTGGTAACTAAGAACATGTTACTTGGGAACTTGGTCTGAATGCGAATCCTCTTATGATGCACAGACTTCGATGCTATTTTACAAGTTACCAACTTGCTAAAAGGGTATTGCAGTGCTGTACATGCACAGCTCTTTGGGTAACTTGGAGGAGGACTACAAAGAAAATTTTACAAGATCTGCCAGTTTTTCACCATATCACAGCTCATCTGTACTCTGAAAACAGGTAATTTCAGTAAGGTTTACTTATTCAGGAGGAAGACATAACTTTGCTGTTGGATGGGAAAGCACACACAGCATTACAACTGCTCTAGATGCAATGAACTATGCAACTGTGACTGAATCCACTTCAAAGGTAGGAGAATCCTCTGTTACAAATAGTCTAAAGCACAAAGAACCAGTTAGAAACTCTGATTCTAATTTTGCTCTGAATTAAGCAGGTAAAGAGAATCTCAATCTAAAAACATGTTTACTTGTACTGGGTAAGCACTACTTCTGCGGATTTTCTAATGCGCTAATAATTCCAGAAGTTTTAATCCTTTGGTCATTAAACAGCAAAACACAAAAATGAAAACTACTGACTTCCAATAACGTATGTCTTAAATAAAATCAGGAATGATCATAAGTAACCTAAAAAAAAACCAAACCAAAACCACAGTGTAGGAAATACTTGCTTTCTTGCTTATTTCTCTTTATCTTGGCAGAAGATTGAAAACTTGGTAACATATTTTTTAAACTAAGAGAATAATCTCAACAGGAAAGGAAGCACTGGAAATTACGCTCTGATGTGGTGCAGCTTCAACATGTTTCTTTGCCCTCAGATGCAGGTCTTAGTTCATGTTGGAATTTTTCCAGCAGTATTTCCACCAAGAAAGATCTAGAGGTGTCATTTACAGATTAAACCCATTTCTGTTGTGACTGATTAATTCCGTGCTGTCCCTACACCTTTCAGTGGACTCGACTGCTTTGGTATTGTCAGCCACTAATTCTCTGTACTGAAGTACACACATTCTATTTCCTCATCTTTCTAATACTTTTTCCCACTTCTGCTTTCTGCAGTGGCTGCTCAGTTGTAATATTTGGTACCTTTGAAAGAGCAGCTCATTGAAAGAGAAGGTGAAAGAGAAGCCTACATTATCTTTACAGAAACCACTTTGTCTCCATGGTAGATTTGGAAAGTTCGAAAGTGTATCAATGAGGCTGTCAAGTTACAGCATTACTTCCTAAATCTGGCAATGAGGTTTCTGCCCAATATCCCAACCTCCACCAAAAGCAGATAAAAATGTGATTTTCTAACTATTAATTGCTTTTACCTGACAAAACTTTACACTAATGAACCTTTCAACTTTTCAGACTCTAACAAATATTTCAGAATTTCCAATATTTACATATTCAGTTATGACACTTTCGGGTAAATTAACTTCTACCACAATACTTCAAATAGAAGTTCTTATTGTTTGTGCAAAAGTTTCCCTCTGCCCTTCAATTCTCTCCCCATCCCACTGGGAGAGAGTGAGCAAGCAGCTGCCTGGGCTGAGCTGCCACAAGGTTTATACCAAAAAATAAATGTAAAAGCCTGTAAATACAAATGCAAAGCTTTCCCTCAGAGGAAATTTAAACATGCATTTTTCAGTGTACGTTTTTTGGCATGTAGAGAAATCCAGGTTCTAGTTATTTCAGTTCCACAGAAAGTCTTACAAATGTAAAATGAATGAAAACTGAACATAATATGCAATGCAGCCCTGAGAAAGGCCTACGCCATGCATGTCCTGTTTTTGATCTCAATACTCTAATACATACAAGAATATCAGATTTCACACGCAAAAAAAAAGAAAAGATAAAAAAAATCTTGCTTATCACAGCTGTGAAGAAGCACATAATGACAAAACTGAAATGCAACTTCTACAGATCAGCTAAATCAGCTGTAGGATATTTGAACAGTACCACATCTTAGTGGGATACCTTAGATTCTGGGCTCACTGCTCCCCTAAATTCCTCCAACTGAGAAAGTCAGGTGCCAGAAAAGTCTCCTAAATTCACATCCCACAGCTCAAGCATTTGCTTAACAGATTTACAGTACTCTGCACTACTTTAACCCAGCCCTGCTCCTTGGGGAACCAAAGTCTGAAAGAGTAAAGTGGGAATGGTAATAAGCACTGTACCTTCTAACACACTCGTTAGTCCCGGGAAATAGGCTTCACTTACAGACACTGCCCAAACACTTTCCAGAACCCTGACAGGATAATTTGCTACTGAAAGCTGTGATGAGCATGCTGATCATCTTGTTTACTGATCTACTACATTCCTTGTCATCAACCTGACCACAAGTTTTACTTAAGAATATTCTGAATATTCTAAAACATCAGCTCTACCCAATGCCATTTCTATCTTGAGCACTGATGACAAGAGTATGAAAACAAGAGCTAGAGAGAAATTATTTTTTTTCCATATTCCTTCCTTAAAGAGTCAATTAACTAACCCAAAACTGGCTGTGAAGAAATATCACAGCAGGTAACTCCAAGATCATGTGCTTTTTCATTACACAGGCATCTCATTTTGTCATCCCAAATGGTTAAATCACCACACGATGATCCAGTGACAAAGAAATTTCCATTAGGAGAAAACGCACAGGCCACCAAAGAACCATCTTTAACATTCCCAGATCTGAAAGCAAGAGCACATGGAACGTGAATGTAGAGTAAGTAATGTTCTGAAGAAGAGATCTCTAAAATGCAATCTGATACAATAAGCCAAACTGTTTTGAGTTTTGCACTTTGGAACTCAGCAACAGAAAGGAACGGAACTCAAGACAGTGGAAAGAGATGCAAAATAAGCAAATAAGCACACTGCAGAAACTAGGACCAGCTTTTTGACTGCAGGAGCTGAAACGTGAGATGGCACCCCTGGGCAGTAATTTTAACAGAATGATAAAATAATTATCAAACTATAGACAATCTGCATGGACTACCACTTGAAAGGCACAATGCACTGTTAAAAGTTCTATGGGCAGGATAAATTTTAAAAGTCAAAATAAACACACAACTACCCTAACACAGATTTACATACACATAGACTCCCACAACTTCTCTATTCTGTTTTTAAAGACAAAACAGAACACCTAGTAACCCATATGATAAACTATAGCTGAGCATAAGACTTTTCTGAGTTATGATATAGGGTTAATTCTGGACTACTTTTACACAGGTCTCTCTAACCAGACCCAGGACCTTAAAAAAAAAATCACTGACTCCCTTGATTTTATCATGAAGAACACTATGAAATGCACTATAGTGCTTCCCAGTTTTATATGTACAATTCTTTTTCCTTCCTGCAGCTTTTAAAACTTTCCTTCTTTCACACAAAAAGCTGCAGTCTACTCTGAAAACGAAACAATTAAACACATAGTACTATAAATGCTCAGAGTATGCATTTAAGACTTCCAGGCTAGATATTAGTATCCTAACTGAATTCCTGTTCAGTATCCTACTGAACAGGAAATAGAGAACACTTTAAGAAATACCCATAAATTAACTTGCTTTCATGGTGTTCACATCCATCATAGAGATTTAAATAGCTGTCTGACTTCACAATTTGAACAGTCAATATACATATTGCATAATGTATATGCATTCTCATTTCTTGTTAAACCAAGAAAAACACTTCCATGAACTTAAAATAAATAAATAAATCAGAGAGACTCAGCACATCTCCCTCTCCTATTGATAATCTTTTAGTCTTCCAAATCTTATTCCTGTTTCTTCGTGGTATCAACCAGTAGTGTGAGTTGCAAGCCTGTACACAGAGCATACCACTACATAAATTATATATTCCTGTCATTGTAAACAAGGCTGTCAAAAAAATATTTGGCACTCACCTGTAGAGTTTTAATGACTGCACATTCCAAAGAACTACACTCCCATCTGCTGCCCCCGACACCAGATAGGTGGAGTCAGGAGAAAATCGGCAGACTCTAACAGGACTGCTGCTGGGCTGCTCCAGCGCTGCCAGCATCTGACCATCCTGAGTGTCCCAAATCATGGTAGTGCCATCAGTTGAACATGAAGCTAAAATGTGTCCTGATGGAGAGAAGCAGCAGCAGTGGACAGCGTATGTATGACCTTTTAAAGGTGAGTACGGAAGCTCAGTGAAGTTGTTTAAAGAATATACGCGAATTGTTTTATCCAAGGAACAAGTAGCCAAGCATGATGATGAGAAGGCACAGTAGTTGATATCATCACTATGATCTGCTAAAGTGTGCATTAATGTCACCATTTTATCTACTTTCAACAAAAATACCTGGAAAAGAGTTTAACAGTTAGACTTAGTTCTCTTATTTCAGCAGTGAAACATGCTACCTTAAGAACACAACATTCTCCAGGAAAAAAAACCCAAAACACAAATTCATTTGCAGAAGCAGGCTTTCCATCTAAGCATTGTTTTACCTTCAACTTAAGTCAGAGATTCATCACAGCAATGAGATGAAGGGTTTACAACTTGGTTAGAACAACGTATCTGAAATTTTAATACAAAGATGAAAGTGGCTACTTTGAGCAACAGCAAAACAAGTTACGCTGATTATTTAATTTACACTAAGAAGTTCACTGTTTAAATTTGTTTATATTTGCATCTGTACTAGAAAACAGTGGAATAAATGGACACTTACAGAAGACAGTCAAAGCATTAATTAAGGTTGCACCAGGAATCTTAGAATTCTAAAATGGTTTGAGTTCACAAGACCTTTAGAGATCATCTAGTCCAACCTCCCTACCATTGGCAGGGACATTTTCAAATAGACCAGGTTGCCCAAAGCCCCATCCAACACTTCCAGATTTGGGGCATCCACAGCTTCTCTGTTCCAGTGTTCACCATCTTATAGTTAAAAAACACTCTCTCTTGCCCAGTCACCGCAGACCCTGGTGCAGTCTCTCTTCATCTTTCTTACGATCTGCCTTTATATATTAAAAGGCTGCAATCAGTCTTTCTCCAGAGGCTTCTATTTTCCAGAGGCTTCTATTCTGAACAAGGACTGAACAAGGACAATGCCCTCATCCTTTCTTCGCAGGAGAAGTGGTCCAGCCCACTGATCACCACTGTGGTCTTCTCTGGACCCACTATAACAGATCCGTGATTTTTTGTACTGGGGCTCCCACATCTAGATGAAGTGCTTCACCCATGGTCAGTCGAGAGCTGAGTAGAGGGGCGGAATCACCTTCCTCAACGTGCTGGCCACCCTTCTGTGGATGCAGCCCAGAATATGACTGGATTTCTCAACTGCAAGCACACATTCTTGGGTCATACCTAAATTTTCATCTACCCATATTCCCTGTCATCTGCCAACTTGCTAAGGGTGACCTCAATGCCACTGCCAATGGCACTGATGGCAATATTAAACAGTACTGGTCAATGTACGGACCCTTGAGGGACACCCCTTGTTACTGGTTTCCATTTGGACATTAAGCCATGGACTGCAACACTGTGGACATGGCCAGCCAGTCAACTCCTTACTTTTCTAACAGTGCTTCCATCAAACCCGCCTCTAATTTAGAGACAAGGATGTTGTATGGTGCCTTATTAAAAGCCTTACAAAAATCCAGGTGGACATTGCTAGTTCTTTCCTTGTCCACTGATGAAGTTACTCCATTGTAGAAGGCCACTACCTTATTATACCAATCATTAGAAGTATACCAATTACTAGATTATTAAAGCAGTATTTTTTTATTAAATATGATTTAAATTAAAAAAGCCTGGTAAGCTTTCCTACTGATCTAGGCTGAAAGTTACGAGGTGTCTCTGTATTTGCTTTCAAACCACCTTTCTCTAACTGAAAGTTAGATCCATTTCCAAGCCATCCACATCAACAAAATGTGAAAGTGTGGAATTAGCAGAAACATGTCACATCATGCCTATAAACCTGAGCCCATTAAACAGATTGCTAAATATCCAGCAAGGAGCAGGCCACAAACATATGCTATGAATGAAAAAAAATTACACACAATTTCACTTCATCTTTGCTTCAAAAGACTAAGAGCTATTTTGAACTAACAGCTATGGGAAGCAAGAAAGAGCAATGAATAAAAGCTAACCTAAGGCATAGTCTCGGGATGTGACAGCTACTAATTTGCTGGAAAAGAGCCACTGCACCTTCCTTTCTATTATCTTCCCTGTTCTTGTGAAAGCAAGTTACTATATGTATCACAACTGGCTATACTTCTTCCTGGAGAGATCTGGTTAGGTAACTAAGTGTGGGACCCCTGTCAGAGGGAGGAAGAGACAATTTATCTTCTCATCCCTGCAATATCCAAATATTAAAAAGAACATTTAGATCCTCTCTCAACAATGCTGTGCCTCTGCTTATATAGCAGCCAATGCAAAAAGGCAGGCTTTGGAGCACCCAGTGAAAGTAAGAGTCAGGAGTAGGAGCCAGAGGGCTGGTCTAGGGATCGGTGATGGAGCCACAGTTGCTTTACTAGAACTTGAAAAGACACTGCTTTTGGTCCCTCCTAATCCCCTATGCCTTCTCTTTTTTCTTGGTGGTATTGAGTGAAAAAGAAAACAAGCAATATTAATTCTTATGCACAGAGAGAAGAATGATCCGGAAACAGACAGAGAGCAGCAGGACAGTGACACATACAGAGACAGGAATCTAAACTACTGATTAAGGGCAGGAGGGAACAGAGCTGATCAGAGTACTGCAGAAAACTACAAACATTTATGACAGACAACATTAACTGACAGCTGGAGAAAATTTCAGTTGGATTTGCGCACAGTGCTTTCCTTGTACTGCCAAGAAGCAATGTCATTTTTATCTTTGCTATTCTTTAACATTTGTGTGCTACAGGGCACAGAGGATGCAACCAGGATAAGGCCCCACTGTTTTGAATGTAGTACAGAAAAAAGGCAAGTCTTGTACTAACAAACTTACAAAGTCACCTAAAAAAGAAGCAAATGAAGATAACAAAAATAGAGTAACAGCATAAAATCAAGGGGTGCCTGTTCAGAATATTTTACAGAAAATGTAAACATTAGGAGAGTCCTGCAGAAGCAAAGTCAAAGATACTGTTCACTATTTATTTGCTTTAATTCATTATTATGAGAAATGTCTTCAATTATCCATTGCTCTAGCATAAATCATCTGGAAATCAATCAGACTAAAAAGCAATAGGCTATACCAAAAATATAGAAAAAATATCTCACACTGCTGGATAAACTCTTTTAGCAACTATACAATACTACACTTACATGTACTCACCTTCCACTTACAACTCAAAAAAAAATACACCTGTATGTCATCATAGGCTCCCAAAAAAAGTAATCAGGATGAAGTACCAAAAAGGTTTCTGGAAATTATTCTAATCAGGAGCTTGCTGAAATACATCCCTATGAATCACACCTCACAGTTTCATACACTCCTTTTAAAAACACCACATTAAGAGCACTTGTTAGAGCACAATTGAGCAGACAATTGTATATATTCTTTAGAATAAAACTGTTGATGTCCAGGAAAGCCCCTAAGAGGTACATTCCAACCAGTTCCTCCCTATGCTGCAGATCAGTCAAGCTGCCTGAAAATAAGGAAGTACACACCCTACAACTCTTTAAAGTTAATTATGCTGAACAAAAGCAGTAATACTATTTATACTGAGTTAATTTACCTAAATCAGCAGGCTACAATTTAAGTGCTTTATTCTGAGCAATAATTTCAGAGTGAAGATGCAACCATAAACCGGTGTGTTTCGATATATATGCACACACATTTGGGTTTAGATATGAATATATACATACACATGTTCATATATGTGGGCATATAAATATGCATATGCATAAATGCATACACACATACACACGTGTTTAGGTACACAGCCTCAAAGGTACCTGTAAGTGCAAAGTAACTGTTCCCTTACAGGCAGGTGGCAGCGTCTGGCAGCATACAGCATGCCAGTTTAGTTAGAGATCACATCTTTGAATATTATTTTAGCTTCAGCATGCTTCCAGCTTTATTACCTTTTCTTTAAAAACATTAAACAGATTAAGCAAATCAACATCTGCAGAAAGAAAACTAACATACTTCAACTGTAAGAAACAAGAGTCAGACAAACTTTGACATCTGGAAAGGTGAGTCTGAAAAGGCACCTTAACCTCATTGTTCCGAGATTTTCAGGAGCTCCCTATGGAAAAGCAAACCTAGGAATGTGAGGTTCCAGGTCTCAATCGTTTGAACGAGCTGAAGGAGCAAAGAGACCCTGGAACATCTCCCACCAGAGGGATGTTCGTCACTACAGCATTACTTTCTCCAGCAATTACAATTTTCTGCTAACCCATGACCCACCAGCAGTTACTCACACACACACACACACACACACACACACAGAGCGAAAACAGCTACAGTAACATTACTGACAGCCCTTTTTCTGTCACCGTCGCGTACACCGTACCACCACCTAACGCCACTCCACCGGAGGCGCAACCCGGAAATCGACGGGTACCTCACCCCGAACTCCCACGGCAGGCTTCAGCTACACGCTCGGGAGGGCCCTGCCTCAGCTGCGTGAACGGCCACGGCGGCCCTTCTGCAGGGGCAGCCACAGAACCCGCCCAGCTTGAGGGGACACTGGACCGCTGCTTCTCAGGCCGCCATTCTCAGGCCTGCCTCGAAATCCTCTTTGAGGCCCATGCTCGCAGTACCCTTCGCCAGCCGCCCCGAAGCTCTCCAAGTTGTTCTGCCTTGCCACAGCCCAGCGCAGCTGCGCACGCGCAGCACCCTCCCCAGCCCTCTGCCTCACCCCCGCCCACTCAGTATGGTGCGGCCCGAGCTGCTGTGTTTGCCCTGGGCTGCACCACGGCTCGAGAGCCGGAGGAGGAGAAGGCATTGCCGCGTTACCCGACTTCTCGCTGCCTCCGCTATAGCCCGCCCAGGAGCAGCCTCGGCGGAGATGTTGCTTTTACCTCACTGCGCCCACAGCTCTGCTCCAAACCTTTTCCACTTCGGTGGCCTGGAACCACGTATCACCTGCAGCCATTTTATCTGCTGAGGAGCATTACACTACTGTGTGACCCAGGCCCCTTCGCATGTGCCAGTACCTTGATGAGGGCAGCAGGCTGAGGAGGAGGGAATGGGGCACGGCAGGAAGACAGCTGGTGAGGATGGCCTCGGTGCAGTTGAGCTCCGGGGTGCTGCTGCACCTTCAGAGCTGAACAGTTTTGTACAGTGCAACAAGCAGAAGTGACGGCTGGTTTTAGCAAGGCTGCAGGACTCATTCACAACTGGTGGAACAGAAGGCCATTCGTGCACCTCTATGGCTGCCACCAGTGCACCTGCACAGCCCTCTCT
>JAVHNF010020327.1:0-15774 GCA_034783455.1 Micropsitta finschii | reverse complement strand
GATCATCCTCATGGCCCTCCTCTGCACTTGTTCCAACAGTTCCATGTCCTTTTTATGTTGAGGACACCAGAACTGCATATAATACTCCAAGTGAGGTCTCACGAGAGCAGAGTATGGATGTCTGTAAAGATCATATGCCTTATGTCTACTTTTAGCATCTTGACAAATTGGACAAAACATTTGCATACAATTCACAGAATTGCTTAAATCCCCCTTGCCCTCATTAAAAGTACGTAAGTTGGGTAAAGCAAACCATCCAAAAGTAAGACTGTTAGATTTTAAATCTGTGTATCCCATTTTTGTAATTTCAAGGTGTGCCTACGTTTTCCTATCATCCTCCCACATTTTCCAATGATCTGATATGATTAGTGTAAGTTACTTTCTGGTTTTCTGAAGCTATTACTTATTTTTGTTAAAAACAGCTGAAAGTATGATTTTTATTTTTAGAAAACTTTTCTTCTTTAAAATAGGCACTTGGAACAGAAGTTCTCTGTCAACAATACCAATTGCTTTGCTACCTCAATATTACAAATTTATTGAGCTTCTGATACATTTATCATATAGTTTCCATAGAATTGCTGTAGTGGCAACAAAAGAGCATTGCATAGTCAAAAAGGGAAAATATCTTTTTCACTTGTTTGCTTTTGATCATTATGTTATGGGAATAGGACCACAATCCCAAATGGGAGAAGGACTTAACAGAATCATAGAATGGTTTGGGATTCAAGTGACCTTAAGGATCTTCTAGTTCTAAGCCCCCTGCCACAGGCCGGGACACTTTGCACTAGACCAAATTGCTCAAAGCCCCGTCCAGTCTGGCCTTGAACATCTCAGGGATGGGGCAGCCACAGCTTCTCTGGACAACCTGTTCCAGTATCTCACCACCCTCACAGGGAAGAATTTCTTCCTAATACCTATCCTAGATCTCCCCTCTGTCAGTTTAAAGCCATTTCCTCTTGTCTTGTTACTACATGCTCTTATGTAAAATTTCTCTCCAGCTTTCTTGTATGAGGTATTGATATATGAGGTTCTTGTCATATGTAATTAATTTCTTCACTTTCCTCTTGTGGTCTTGATAGTTGTTTTTTTAATATATACTTACCTATATTTTTTTCAACATCTGGTGGTTGTAGGAAAATTCTTTGCAATAATCTTAAAGATTTCTGATTTTTTCTTAAAGGTATTTATTTGATGGTATTTAGAAAGGGCCATATACTCGTAACATTGTGTCTTTTTGAACTTTTCTCTGCTTGTTATTGTCTCCTACATTTGAAATGTACTTTTGCATAGCCACATTTGTAGAGAATGTGTAGAAATGCTGACTTAAAGTTTAGATCATAATAAAAGAATACCTCCTTATCTTAACAGTGTATTAGTGAAACTGGTTGCTGAGAAACTCTGTCAGTTTAGCCTTGATCTTCTAATATTTCCATTCAGTTGTCCTTATTTATTTCTAAGTCTCTTTAGGTCTGGTGATTTTCCTATAGCCATAGTGGTGGTAGTTTTTATTTTTTATTGTTTTACGTCCAGAATTTCTTAAGTCTGCCTGCTAAAAATTGGAAATGTGGAAATGTTAAGGCATGATCATCATTCCCGCATCTTCCTTTTTGATTTTTTTTTTTTTTTTTAAGTTATTTAAACAGTGAAGTAACTTGTAGTCACTCTGTAAAATGTATTTCTGTACTTTTCACAACATTGAGTCTAAAATTTTGGTAATTTTTGGAAGGAGCACTTAGACTTTACCATCATTAGAAACTTTTGTTTTCAGTCTGTATTTGCACAATGGGTCTCTCTGTTTCCCAGTATTATTTATTTCTTTAATAATGTTACATTTTTCTTATCTGTGTTCAAGTGTAGCCCTATGGGTCTGTAATAGAACCTCCTATTTCTGTAGTAAGTACTTCCTTTATTTTCCTTTCCTTTGAGAAATAAAAGTTCTGGCTTTGCCATGCAATTATTTCTATTCAGTGTACACGATTGTTGAAGTATAGTGCTGCCATGGAACTTTGCTGTTGTGAAAGATATATTTTTTTAGTATCTCTGGAATTTTGTATATATAAAACTTCTGGTTTTACATCAAATGTGTGTAATAGTAAATATATATAACTTGTTTATATGCAGATATATGTCATATATAAAGTTTAGAGTTTGAGCTTATTTAATTTTCTGTTCTGTTTTTGAAACTCAATACTTTTAGTGAGATACTAATTCTGTTCATTGATAAAGCTCTATAGTCAGGAAGCAGTCCCTTCACGTTCATCTGTTTTAAGCTACTGCCTCCCTGAGAAAAGAGCACTTTCATTTATGCTTTCTGGGGAGTGGGAGGAGGACAGAAAACTATTTTTACATGCAGGGTAACTCCCTTTCACCTACAGTTTTTTCATTCAAGTTCTTACTGTTTCTTTGGCTCAGTCAGGCAAAAATCCTTAAAAGTAACAGATGAGGGGACTCAGAGTTCAAAGAATTTTGGTAGGGTTGGACATCTGTGGATTAGTGGTGGGACCGTGTAATCTCGGTAGCTGTCTAATTCACAAATATCAGCAGTGGACGAACATAAGAAGTTAAAGAAAATCTCTTACAAAAATACTACAGTCTTTTTTTCTGAATGATATGGCAGAGCTTATCTTAGTTTGAAACCTCAGTGGTTGTATCAGTCTTCATTGCAGACGCAGTTACATGAGGGTCTTTTTCTGATGGTGAAACTTCTTTGAGAAGTTCCCAAGCATATACCACAGTGCACTGCCTCTCATTTGTGCTGAGACAAGTGTCTGTGGAGCCGCAGTATAAACAGATTGTTAAAAACATTTCACCTTCTCCTAATTTTAGTGATGTGGTTGCTCCAGTGTCTTCTCAAACAGTTAATTCAGCAGAACTGAAATAGTGGTGAACTTTTATACAGAGTTGATGGCTTCTGTGTGTGTGATTATCTGCTTAAAAATAAAGGAACCCAAAAATTGCTGCAGCTACAGTCTGAGGATCTTTATCAAGCATTTTCAAAAGATGAGGTGGCTGTCCAAAGAACTGGTGTAAAAGACTTTTGTGCCCTTAGTTGTTGCACTTGATTGAAAAAATTGTCTGTTTTGAACAAAGTCTTGAAGTCAAGTTACAGGAGAATCAGTTTTCACAGTCTGTCTGATACTAAGTTTTACAGTAAGTTGTATTGCTTGAAAACAAATTATGTAATGGAATAATTTTGTTTTAAAACACTTTAACTGAAGCACCTCCTGTATGAGGTGCTGAGGAAGTTGGGGCTGTTCAGCGTGGAGAAGAGAAGCTGCGTGGAGACTTCATAGCACCCTTCCAATATCTGAAGGGGGCCCGTAAGGATGCTTAAGAAGGACTCTTCATCAGGGACTGTAGTCCCTGATGAAGATAGGACATGGGGTAATGGGTTTAAACTAAAACAGGGGAAGTTCAGGTTGAATATAAGAAAGAAGTTCTTTACTGTGAGGGTGGTGGGGCTCTGGAACAGGTTGCCAAAAGTAGTTTTAAATGCTCTATCCCTGGCAGTGTTCAAAGCCATCTTGGACAGAGCCTTGGCCAACATGGTCTAATGTGAAAAAATGTTTGGAGTCTTTAAGAAAAAATAATAGTGGTTTGCGTTGTATGTGGGCTGTAGTTTTCTGTGGGATTCCTGGAATATTTTCAGGAAGTTCTAACAATATGTTGTGTGAGACCTCTAACTTTTTCACCATGCTTGTGATATTTATCTACCTGATCTGAACTGCCTTTTGTGGTTTGGGATTTTTGTACCTCTTTGCAGTGTCGCAAGTTTAATATTATTGTGACTTTCTTGGCTTCTTTTTTGTGTGTACTTATACCAAACTTGGATTTTCAAGTTTTAAAACGCAGGTGGCAGTAAATTTGTTTGTTGCTCTCAAGGTTTTGAATATACTGTTAATTATATACGGATTAGGTTGCAAAGGAAAACTGCTGCAACTTAAGTTTCTCATATTACAAATTGGTACTGGGAACAGTCAGAAACTGACAAAAGGATGATTCCAGATTTTACAGGAATTAAATATTCTTATTTTTCTTTCATGTTGCCCAGTATGATGTAATGTGAATGCCTAAACTTCCATTAGTTTTCTTGGGAAGTTTAGCTCATGTGCTCTCCTCTTTCACGTTCCAGCAGCAGGGCATAGATGTTAGATGTAGTCTCTTTATAAAGTCTGTCTAGTATGTGTTTTCTGACTTCTCACAAGGTTAACTGCTCAAAGCTGTTTATAGAGAATCTGTTTTCCCATCTATGTGGAAACAAAGCTGCAAAAGGTGGTGATTACAGCTGAGACAGTACTTGAATCACTGTAGAGAACATAACTTATTTGTTGAATATTGTCAGTGTTACTAAGGGAATAAATTTGGCAGCGTGTTATTTTTGGTGTTTTCAAATAACATTTTTGGGATAGCTTTTTGCAGAAGTTGAGGTGGTACTGTGTAAGTAGTCATTTGGTTCTCCTTCACTTTCACTTTATTCCACCCAAATTATACTTCTTTCTTCTTCTTCGCTTGTTTATCACTGCTTTCCTTACTCCCACTTCTTCCTATAACCTCTGATGGGTACAATTCACTTATTTTTCCACAAGAGGGTGATAAAACTCACTGATACATGTGAAAACAAGCTCCAGGTGGGGTGGATAGCAGAGGTTATTGAAAATCTCAATATGATAAAATTAGCTGTATTTCTAAAGAAAAAAACCATAGTCTATGCTTCCCAAGCTCCATCAGTGTGTTAATAGTGGTTGTTTGCACCTCCAGAGACAAGACTAGACCTGTCAGGATGAAGATCCACCCTGTGAAAAGCATGCTAGCTCCATCATCCCTCCGTTTCAGTAATCAGGCTATCAGACTGCAAGACAGTCTTCCCTTTCTGTTAATCGTGCCGTAATTTTCCCTGTTCTTTTTCCTCCATGCACTCTCTTGATGTTTCTGTTGGTTTTGTTGTGTTTTTATCCCCCCCCCCCCTCCCCCCCAACTTATTATTAGAGGAAACAAACTTCCTCTCCACCAGTGCTAAGAAACTGCCACGGCTGGAATTTCTGTTCATGTTTTAAAAGTGCAGAAGGGGTTAAAAGGCAAAGCAAAGAGGGCGAGAAAATAACCACTGCTGTGATTTACCTCTTATAGAGGTTCTTAGTAGAAATCTATATCCGCTTTTGGCTGAACCTAGACCTTAACAGGTATTTTACTCAAGAATAAACACCACTATAGTTTTAGTTTCTATTTTTAGTACTAGAAATGATAATGGAGAGAAGTCGTTCTTAGTCCTCCTGAGAAGAGTAGTTCCAGAATTGCCTGTCTTGTGATGGATTTTGTGGCTAAAGTTCTGGCACCTGCCTTTGGCTCATGCAAAAGCCGTGCAATTATCTCATGGTATGTTGGATGCAAAGGTACAGGAGCAGAGCTGTTAGGTGTGTTGGGAGGGTTGGAATGCAAGGCTTTTTAGCCTTGTACTTTGAGGAAGAAACAGCATATCAGTGAGGTTGTTAGACTGTATTTTGGATGCCATCATCTTAAAAAAAGATGATGTCCATTGCTGTGAATTTCTTTAGAATATCGTCTGAGCAGCCAGACTAATGGGATCTATACTGTGGGTTAGGCATAAGGTAGACAGTGAAAAGGCTCCTGGAAAGTTCTAGATGCTTCATTGTGAGGAGTCAAAGGAAAGAGAAAGGAACAAAATGCTTGAGGTTATGTTTATTCCATCATCCGATTAACTGTGAAATTCCAGGTCACAAAGGCAAATTTCTCACTCTTCCGTAATTTCAGGAAGAAGTGATAAATCAAAAGGATTCAGTCTTTTAACAAAAGGACAACCACAGAGTCAGTAATCTCATTAGAGTATCTCAATATTTTGTCTCCTTCTAATAGTAGGGAGTTCCAAAGGCAGGAAAAATGGGTTGAATTCCACAGGACAAGTCTGTTCCCCTTCCTGTTCTTTCAGTGTCCTATTGTCCCTAAACTACCACATTCATAATGCGCACAGTCACTGTTCAACAAACAGCATTTGGAGCACCATGCTTCATGGGCAAGAAGGGCTAAGTTTAAGGTTTGGTTAAGGTAGCTCTGGATCTCAAGTGGGACAAATTCTTCTAACTAACACACCTGAGGGGGGGGGAACGATGAACATCCCTACTCCAAAGCAGCCCTTCTACAAAAGAAAAGCTAACCCTTATGAAACCCAAATAATACTTAGAACTTCTGTATATACTTCTGATCTGGTTCTGAGAGAGCGTAAGGGGATTGGAGAGATTCAAATTTATATTAGCAATGTAACAGTGTTTTTCTTAAGTTTTCAGGGTATTCTGATGAAGGAATGGCATAATATCTAGAAAGAGGTGGCTAAAAGCAGGTTTTGAAGTGTGTCCTCAGCAAGTTTCTTTTTTTTTTTTTTTTTCCTGCTTGGTAAGAAACAGTCATTCCTGTTGCAGAAACTCTCCCAATCCAGGATTTTTCAGAGACAAGGATTGACATGCCCTTCAGAATAGATTCTGAGGTGACCTCACTTGCCAGGAGTTCATCGTTGATCTCCCCTTGTTTTGCATCCTAGCATGAACAGATATTGCACTACAGCAAAAAGTCATTTGAGAGCCAACATCTTCAAAGTTATTTCACTTGTGGTGAAATGTGCCAAGCCTTCATGGTCAATAAAAAGCACATAGTTTGGAAATGAATGTATTTTCGTGTTTATTTATTTTTTGGATACTTCTGGATGGACCCCCCTATTATTTCGAGTATAACAGAAAAGCTCTACACCACCACATAATATTCAATAATAAAGCACAGACTATTTTTCATTACAGTTAGTCTCTTTAGAGGGAGCATTCGGTACTTAATAATATTCTTGCCCATGTTGTTTTAATTGTCTTGAACAACAGGACCTATCTTGTGCCCAGAGCTGCAACAAAGATAGTTGAATAGATTGCCCACCCATGTCAAAAGGAAAATAATTTAGCCTTCTCCCCTATTCCTAGATTCAGTGGCCAGACAGACTTCCCCATCTTTTTGAGTTCATGCTGCATTTGTGGTTAATGCAGTTTTTCTGCATTGTTGTTTCCCAGGTTTCTTGTCCATACTGAATATCTATATTTGGGATTATTTTTTTCTCCGATGTATCAGTATGGTGTTTTTCCGTACTGAATTTCACTTTATTTTTGGGCTGTGTGAGGAATTTGCTTAGGTTCCTTTGTATTATTTCTGACTTTACTGCTATACAAAGTTCCTTATTTAATATCCTCAGAAGATGTTATCTATATGCTATTTTAATCATATAGATCATTAAGGAAGTTATTAATGTCTGGACTAAATTGAACCTTATATCTCATTGGCATTTCTTTCCAGCTGGATACTTTGAGATTTTTTATCCTTTTATTTCTAGACTTTTCAGCAGTACAGTGTTTCTCAGCCTCTCCTACCCCCCAAAATTGGAATGAGTTTTAGACGTAGGACTGTAGGGGAAAACAGAAGCGTGATTCATGCTGGAATAGAGTAAACTTTGTAAACCCAATTACAATCAAAATTGAAGCTGTATTATAATAATTCTGTGTATATTTTCGCATTGATTTCAACTTGCTGTCTTTGTACTTTAATTTGTACTATAGTAGTTCTTAAATGATAAATTATTAAGTAAATATTTTCCTAGTGGAATATGCTTTCTATTTTTGTATATCATCTTGAGAACAGAATGTGATTCCTTTCTGTAGGGTCAGCTATTTGAAATACTTGCCTGTGTTTGTTCTAACTGCATAATCTATAATCCTCAATATGTCTTTAATCCACTTTATCTCCTACAGAACTATGTCCTTAGAATAGGGAAGGATATAGTGTGAGAGACAGAATCTAAGGGCATAAAGTTTAGGAAGTTTAAATCCATTTCTGAGGTCAGCAGTTATAGATCTTGCCAAATAACTGGTAGAAGAAATGACTAGTGAAGAAAATTAAATACTACTCATATTTTCATTCCTACTAACTGAATGAATAATAAACAAAGAAGTTTTACAGTATTTCGTATCTGGAAGGAGGATAAAATCAAAGGTGGAATTTATCACCTGGCTAATCTGAAACTTCTACAGTGTTAAGGAAAAGGAATTGATTCATTTTTCTTTTGATTCTTTATGATTATTGTGTGAAGTTGAATTGAACTTAAAAATGTTTACTTTTTTACCTTTGTATGCATGACTCAGGTAGAAACCAGAGCACATGTTTCTTAGTGCTGACCACTTCAGATTGAGTGGATGCATTGACCTGAAACAGATTTAGCTGTGGGTTCAAGGAGAGCAGTGTGTATATGCATGCACATGTGTATTTAGAAGTCTATTCTTGGAAGAATGAGTGTGTCCTGGTGTTGGTTCGTAGTCTTTTTGACAGTTTGGTGTGCTGGTTTTGTTAAGGGTTGCACCAAGAGTTTCTGTTGCGATTGCTTCATTCAAATAAAGGAAGAGAAAAAAACTGGAAAAAAAATGACTGTAGCCTAAATATTGTTAGTATTACTAGGAAAGCATTAAAGTATTAATATGCAAAATGTGACTCTTGAGCAAAATTATTGATACTGCTGGGGATGTCTACTTTGAAAGACTTGATAGACTGCACATTTTTCAAGTAGGAGAATAGGGAAGACCAGTCATCAACAAGCAGTTATCAACATTTAAGAAGTTTTGTTTTTTTGTTTTTTTTGTGTTTTTTTTTTTTTATTAACCCTAAGCAAGCTTTATTTAAAACTACTATTTTTTTTTTGTTGTTGTAAATTTCAGGTAGAAAATTTTATTAGATAAGTATTGTAGTATTAAATGCAAATACAGGTGAATCTTTTTTCCAATTGTTGCTGTTGCTTTTGTAGTTTTTGGTAAGCAATTGAAAATTATTAAATAAAACAAGTTGTTAAAGGTCAGGTTTCTGTGTTTGTCTGATACTAAAGTATTAGGTGACATTTGTCAGGGAATGACTGATTTCTCATTTCACCTGGTGACAAATAATCTAATCTTACACGGTCTTTGGGTTTGGGGAGGGGTGGGGATAGTGATCATGTAAAATGGTAAGCTTCCATTGCAGTGAAGCCACACTACATACCAGGCCTGGGTTCAAACACCACCAGTACTTCTATTTTCTTTTTTTTTTTTTTTAAGTAGTTGGTGTTAAACACGAGTATTCCTGGTTTCATATTTAGAAGATGATGAAGATCAGCAATGTTAAATAAATCTGGCATATCTCTCTTAATGTTTGTTGTTCTTACAAATGGTTAGGAACATGCATGACACTGAAACTCCCACATTCTTATAATACTAAACAGAAGGAAAAAGATAGTGTGGAATTTCAGCATTCTGTATTTTTAAAACTTTTGAGAATCCTGTGAGGAGATGTAAATTGCAGGGAAGCTTATTTAGTTGAGTAGAGATTTATTTTATACAGGAAAAAAAAAGATATCATGTAAAGCAGCATGGTCATAGCCTGCTACTTGCCCTTATATGAAGTCATCTAATCCATCCCCTGGAAGGGATAAGAACAGGATAACAGGGCAGCAAGGGAATCTGAACACTGAAATGTTTATTTTGTACCTGCAAATGCCATTGTGATAGCATCCATATGGCTGCAGGGAGGTGTGGCCTGTGTTTTGGTTTCTCCAGTGAGGAAATAAGTGGGAATTTGCCTTTTTTTTTTTTTTCTTTTTATTTTTTTATTTAGACAACAAGAAGTTTTCTATCAGCTTCACTGCTTAAATTCATATTGTGCTTTCTGTGATGCCATACCATTTTCAGTAAAAGAGCAGTTGCATGGAGACAAAGAGGCTGCTGATTTAAGTCTCAATAGAGAAGTCTGTTAGGCTTCAACTGTGGGAGGATACTAAATGTAGCTAAGAGGTTGGCAGATGCTACCTGGACCAAGCCTACTTGAAAATATTAAGCAGCTGTTTAGTAGGTTTGCCTAAAACCCATTTAATGGCTGGAAGAATTGCTGGGAAAAATATGACAGATGAGTTTTGGTTTAAAAATGTACTTATTGGCTGGATGTAATTTCTCTTCATGTTGAATAAAAAACAAAAAGAAGCGGAGTTCAGCTACAGATATTTTGCTGGTGTTGATGTGAGAGAAAAAAAATCTGCAGGCTTTTCCTTCTCTCGTGTCTATGTGACTTTCCTTTTCAAGGGGAGTAATACCATTTCTGATTATGTAAGTTAGGCTGAAAGCTGTGGAGTGTTGTCTTCTGAAATTTTCAGAAAGCTCAGAGCAGCTGCTGCTATTAATGTTTTTCTAAGCTATAACAATGTGAAATTTTACTTCAAAGGGTTTATTTTGCACTGCAGCCTGTGAGAGCACCATAAGGCCAGAAGTGAGGCAGTGGGACTAGGCCTGAATTTCTGCTGGCTGCATGTGGAGCTATGTGTACAGCCCAAGAGGGAAAGCTTTCTTAACTGCTCCTTCCTCATCCCTTGCATTGGCCTCCTCTGCAGGTTGCATGGTCCTGGGAGCTGCCCTTGTTTCTTCCCATGTTGAAGTGTCTTTAGCAATACCATTTCTGACCTGTGAGATGCTGTGGGGGACTCATGAAATAAGCTACCCCAGCATTTTTTGGTTTTCCATTTGGTGGGCGAAGAAGAGAGATAAAGAGGTTGTGTGAAGCTGTTGGTCTGACTAAGCAGAGAGAAAAAGCTTAGGAAGCCATTGCTCAGGACCAAGGGAGTTGATTCTAGCAGGAAGTATGAACTTATAATTCTGTTCTAAGTGCTGTTCCCTTTATGACCTGTTCCATGGGGAGAGTTGATTACAGGATCTCTATGCTGGGTCATTAAATAGTTAACATCAATGGAGATATTTATGCTTCAGAAGCAGAGATTTGCACACGTATGGTTATAAGCGTTTCCAGATCCTGTTAACCTGGAAAAAAGTCAAAAGAGGTGATTAATGTTTTGTACCTTTTGAAATAGGTTTAATTTTGTGTGCCTAAATCTTCTAGCAGGTGCTGTATAGAAATGGAGGAAAAAAAGTGAATTACCTTTTCCGCATGTCTTCACATTGAACCACAAAATAATATTCAAATGAACAAGAATCTCCTGTCTGAATCTAAATGGAAAATGCAGTTTTTGATGTCCTGATGAGTCCAGAAATGATCATTTCATTGTAGGCAAGTTGAACTAAAACCTAGGAGATTTCTGCAAAACTACCAAAAGAAAAAAATACAATTATCTTTTAAAATGAAGCAAAGAAATAGCAAGAACTTTCTCACAGAGTCTGTGTTGATCTGTCTCTGCTACTAGTTCTGCTTCTGATAGAAAAGTTTTCAATTTTCATAAATATGTTCTGTGTGATTTATTTACCATTGTTCTTGTTACTACACTGTGCAGTGACATGGCTAAAGTTTCTGTACACAGTTTGATAAAGTTTCAGTAAGTCCTGTGGAATTTCTAGAAACTTATTTCTGAAAGAGTGCTCTTCTGCCCATGTGAAATGGTTGCTTTAGAATTTCTCTAGCGGTCCCTTGCTGTTTGTCAGGGATGGTTTTTGTGCCCTGGGTCAGCCTTTTGCTTTGTGCATGAATACCAGCCCAAATTTGGCATAGTTCTTTGATGGTGTAAGATTATTTTGTGAGTAACAGAAAGAGATAGGGTTATCATAATTAAGAATCATCAGGCAATTTAGCATCTGTTATTAACCAGAGTGTACATGTGTCATCCTTGCAGAGCAAATGATTTGTTTCTTCTTAGGTGTGACAGAGGCATCAGTGTTACTCCTGTGTGTGGCCCTAGTAAGATCAATACTAGGATGCATCATGGAGTTTGGGATTTGAACTAATTGAAGAAGCTATAGTGAGTGAGAGAGACCCATTAAATGATCGAAGACACAGAGAAAATGCTTTATGCAGAAAATGCTTTATGCATTCTTTTTTATTAAAGAATTATAATCTGTTTGAATAGTTTATCGAAAAGCTTGAGGTCTGATATAGTCATAGTGTCTTATGTGGAGAAAGCAGTTGTCAAACACAAGAAGAGCTAATGCTATCGGCTAAAGCCAGAAGTTAGGCATGCATTTTTAATAATGAAGAGAAATATGTGCTGGCAGGAAGTCTTCAAAGTGATTTCTGGTTTTGTGCTTCCAAATCAAGAGTCACGACTTTTCTGAAAGTTGTATCGTAGTTGAACACAGATTATTAGACTGAATTCACAGAGGTTTGCTTCATTAGGGAATCTTAGAGGCCGTTTCATTTAGCTTGGGCTATATGCTCTGGTATCCTCTTCTGGCTTGCAGTTTCCTACATCTGCAGTTGTAACAGCCCCAGCTTTACCTATTTCAGAAGCTTTGAAAGTTTGTAGGTAAAGCAATGAGGGATTTGGGAAGAAAAGTGAGGCTTTCATGTGTTAAGAGTAGTTGGATATTTCCTTGGAGCAATTGTTGATTCCTCTGCTTTTTATATCTTCAGTTATACTCTGCTTGTTGTTCAAAAGTGCTTGCTCTTTTTGCTGCTCACTCTGAGACTCTGGGTCATGATTTACAGGGTGAACGATGACTCAAAATACAAGTGAATTTGGTGGGAACTAGTCCTAAATACTACATAGTGCTAAGTAAACATTCAGAGAAATCAGGATGTCTCAAATTGGGCATTGAAAATTAATGGATGCTTTCAGTCTGAATCTTTTTATTTCTCAATGTTCTTTTAAATTAGTATCTTGTGAGTAATACAGCATAAAAATGACAGTCTTTAAAAATGTTGTTTGGTTTGACAAAAACGAGATAAAAATTAAATATGACATTATACAAACTCTTTATGATTCTTTGCTTTCATTACAGCTGAGTAACTGAAAGATTGCTCTAATCTTATTTTAATAGAAACAAATCTGACTTAATTATTTTTGTTTTTCTTTTCAAAAATCACAGACTGTCGTGAACATTTTTTTAAAGTCACAGCTAAAGGTGATGACAGAGTCTAGTGAAATTCAGGTCTGAGCCAGACTGCAGCACTGTTGCTTCATTGGCTCATCTGAAGCATGAGGTTCCTTCCTTCTCAATCAGATCTTTTTATTTGTTTAAAGTAACAAAACTTTTAAATGAATTATTCTGGTTTTTAATTCATTATAATAATTCATTGTTGCATTACTTTTTCTTCTTGAGGGTGGTGTGCTGTGGGTTTTTTTTGAAAAAGTTTATTTTTTTTTAACTGAAATCCATAGAATCATAGAGTCATAGATTAGGTAGGGTTGGAAAGGACCTAAATATCATCTAGTTCCAACCTGACACCTCACACTAAACCATTCCACCCAAGGCTTTGTCCAACCTGGCCTTGAAAACAGTTGGTTTTGTTGCTTCACAGGATCTGTTCCTTCTCATTAGCACATTTTAGCAAACCTCACTAGGTTAAATTAAGGCTGTAGGTTTAAAATAATTTTAAACTGTGATTCTGCATAAGCTTTTCTATTTTCTCACTTCCCTCTGCCTGTCCTGGGCTCAACTGTCTTTGCAAGCCCTTTCTCTCCTCTTCCTGTACTGCTGGGGAGAATGCTGGTGCCACCTGCATTTGTGATCTTCACTGTTAACTGCAAACTGCTTGGTAGCAAATGCTTTGTATGTTTGCTTGGTATTCTCTTCTTTGGGTCTAAATCTTGGAGAACATTGAACAACTTCTCCTAGTGCTGTGAAATGATATTTTACAGCACTAAAAAGTTCATCTCTGTGGACTTTTGGTGTGTTTGTTCCACCAATTTTGTGGTGTAACATTCAGTAATTTAGTGTGATGAGTTGTGTGTCCTTACATTAACTTTTGTTCTTCTTAGGCATTTGCCTTTCCATTTCCAAACATATGTGTTAGACCATTGAAGGTAGAAGGGAACCTCTGCCTTTGCAGAAATGAGTGAAACCTCAGATGATGTGATATAAACCAAAGCAAAACAAAACAAAACCCCTGAGGTTTCATGGCTGTTACAAACTCCTTAAAACTCACTTTTCGATTTATTCTTTTTAGGAATTTTGGGAAATGAAACACAATATGCTGGTGAATCCAGAATTTGCAGAGATTTGATATATACTTACATAGAGGCAGTGAGTTGCTGAAATGAAAGCTGTTCAGCGTAGTTTTCAAAAAATGATTATGCTCCTGTTGCCTGAAAATGAAGGGCTGTAATCTGAGCCTGCCTTTTTAAAAGACTTTCCTCTGACGTTGTTTCAAAGTAGAGTCTGAAAAAGGAAGTAATTTGTAGGCTGTTGAAATACAGTTCAGTGTCAAAGCAACCAAAGAAGAAAATTACTCAAAATAAATAGTTGCTTTTATTTTGAAACCGTGTCAAAGTGGAGGAGCTTTCTTTATGCATAGTTACTATTGGCTACACAAACCCCTCGTTTCTGTGGCTAATGATAGATAGGAATAATATAATTCATGCCTTGTCATAGTTTGCTACTTAATCATCTTGTTTGGCACTCCCCTCTTTATGTTATGTGTGGCCATAATTCAGCAATGAAAGCTCACTTGGGCACTGGTATTACAGTCCAGTAATCAAAGAGGCTGGGATTATGCAGATAATGAAAGGACTGGCCAGTGTGCGTTTACCCAGGAGAACTGGAATGAAGTTAGAGGCAGTAAACAGCCGGGGAGCTGCCTTCAGCGCTGGACGATGGCCGTCACTCCTACGTCACGGCTGCTCTAGAGATCCAGGGTGGGTAAGCAGAAACCGAGAGCGCTCTTGGGTTCAGAGCCGTGTGTCAGCAACTGCTGCTTGGAGTTTTCACCATGAAAAACTTAATCTCTTACAAATCTGTAGTAATGTTGTCTTTTGTTTGCTGTTGCTGCTGTCAAAAGTAGTATTTGAAGGAGGTTACTAACATTTGATTAGAAAATACTTGATTTATAAGCTAGTAGTTTCCTGGACATTAACATAGATTAGAAAGATAAAGAGGGGGTGTAGCATGAATCTGAATGCAAATAAAACCAGTTTTGGTTTTGCGTGGGTTTGGGCTCAAATAAGTTTACTTAAAGGAAATTGCTCGTGACAGATTCATCTCATCAGGGGATAATAAGAAATATTTGTCATTTCATTTGCTCTTCCTAGTCTGAAGGAGTTGAAATATATCTGAGTCGTGTGTTCTTAGGAATCCTTATTGTTAAAAAATCAAATTTTCTTCAGCTGGCAATCTGGAAAGGTTGATTTTACACTGTCTGATACAAAGCATTTCACAGCCAGACCATTTAAATGTTTAGGTGAACTGTTGCATGTTGCATGGTAAAATGCAAATATACATCTAATCTTATTTGCTTGCTACACTACAAAATATTTGACACTACTTTTTTTTTATTTCAACTTCAAAATTGATTATGGGAATTACAATGGCGTTTCATAGGGTGCATGAAGAACCACAACCTGATTAGGAATTTACTGTTGTTTCCTTACCCTAGTATGCATGCCAGAAGAAAATATTTCAATCATTTTACATTTTTCAAATGCAGTTGATTTATATAAGATAAATTTTTAGGTACCATTATTATCCCTAGATATCAAGGTGTTTTTTGCTTCACTTCACAACAATCAGTGTCATTAATTTTACAAAGTAATTCACCCAGATGTCTTCTTTCTCAGGCAAGCTTAGTTCCTAGCTGGAGATTACACTAAATTTATAGAATAGGTTAAATTCACGGTCACCAATGTATCTGTGAAAAGAGTTGTATTGTCATATGCATATTAAAAAAAAAGGAACTTAAAGTGCCACATTGATAAGTTTCTGGTTACAACAATCAAGCCATTATTGTGAATATACAATCAATAGAGTTATGAAAACAATCAACAGATCTGCTTAGAATGGA
>JAVHNF010020315.1:9242-21249 GCA_034783455.1 Micropsitta finschii | reverse complement strand
GAAGGGCAGGGAAGGGAAGAAGACGGGCAGGGAAGAAGAAGGGAAGGGAAGAAGAAGGGAAGGGAAGAAGAAGGGAAGGAAAAAAAGAAACCTACATCTAACCTTATTTTTTTATCTGCAGGACAAGTTTTGTACTCTAATATTAGTTTCAGTACAACTTTAAATTACTTACTGCATTATCAGTACCTCTACAATATAGTCCCTTTGTTCCTTAGGGATGTTCTGTAATGCATCATTACACATCTTCTCCCTGATTTTCTCAAGGGGTTTCTAATATAATATTCATCATGGATATCTTTAGATGTCCGTATAGCAGATGTCTAAGTCGAGCTGTTCATTTTAGGCTTCTGTTACAATCAATGATGAGAAATAGTCATTCTCAGACATTATTTCTCTGACCTTTTTCAGCTGTCTGCTTTATGATTAAATTAATCATGCCCAGAAAGCATTTAATTCCCTTTACAAAATGCAAAGAAAATCCAGGCTGGTTAGCTCAGATTTAGGTAGCTGAGGTTCAATCCAGTCACCCTTCAACAGCTGTGGAGTCTTGTCTGGGATATCCTAATGTAGTTATACTGTAGCAAACATGCACTTTTAGACATGCACTTTTAGACAAATGAAATGCACTGCTGTGCAGTGCAGAAGCCTTGTTTGTGCTGCACAGATGCACTATGGGATTCCACATAATCTCTTTAGAGACCTTTAGAAGGTTTTTTTAGTATCCTGTGTCATACCTACACGTATTCAGATATTTTGGGTTAGATGTTTGTGTTTATGAGTCAAGTCCTAGATGTCTGAATCAACAGCTGAACTAAATTATAGAAATCTGTTCATTTGATCAGAAGCCTAAACACAAAGCTTAGATGTAAACACACAGCTGGTAAGGTAACTTTGAGCTGAAGTGTGGTGAGATAAATTTCATCCCATTTTCTAAACGTGCTGAAACCTTTTAGTTTGCTGTGTCCATTGTGCATATATTGTCTACATCACCTAGCACTTGACAGCCTTTATTGTGTCAATGTCCCCTGTTGTTCTATAAGGAACAATTTCTGTCTTCCTCTGAAGATTAGCATATCACACATGATCGGAAGGACAGCAGGTAAGACAAAGCAGCTAAGCAAACTTAGGTCCTGACACAACTTTTTAAAAAAACAACACAAAATAACCAATGAAGGAACAAACATATGTAATTCCATCAAACAAATAAAACAGTGGTGTTATAAGAGTTCTAAAACAATATTGAAAAAATAAATGAAAATTAAAAGTTTTTATTTCATATAAACAAAACTTTCAGAATAACTCAAAATGTATTTAGGATCATAGAATCATAGAATAGTTAGGGTTGGAAAGGATCTTAAGATCATCTAGTTCCAACCCCCCTGCCATGGGCAAGGACACCTCACACTAAACCATTCCACCCAAGGCCTCATCCAGAGACAAGGAGACAAGAAGCTGTGTAATTCCAGTGATGCAAGGTGCCCAAGCAATGGTCACTATCAGTACAATACCAACATTGTCTTTGACTCCTTTGACGAAGGAAAACTGGTTGCTTGTTATCACAAGGTAAGATGATTTTACAATGTTCAGGAAGTGCATCATCCTCCAGTGATTAAAGGTGTGAAACAGAAGCTCCTTACCAGGTTTAAATGTATTTGTACATGGAGTCATTATAGAGCAGGTGTCAAAGGGCAGGTAAAACCACTGCATTATGATATTTTCATTCCTGCTATTCTGAATTTAATAGCAAATAATTAAATTAATTAAATCTCAATGAACCCTCTGTTTTTACTGTTTCTCAATAGGGAGTGACACATGAGATAGTCAAACATTAATGTCCTAAACTCTTGCAAACTAATACAAATCCCCTTCACTGGTATAGATCAGAACCACGGATATTTGTGCTTGACTTCTCTTGTAGTGGTATGAAGTGTCCTTTTAGAAATTAAGATACAGCATTTAACAAACGTATTCTCCATTACTTGAATTTAAATGAATATTGTATTTAATATTAGCCTGATTTAAGTGCTTTGATTTCTTTTCTAACATATTTTTTGTCTCCATTCCTTCCTTTCTATGAACAGTACAACCTTTTTGTGACAGAGAAACAGTTTAATTACCTCAACGATCCAGAATTTGTGACTTTCAATACATCTCTGGCTACTTTGGCATTTTCACTTATGCAGACATACTCTAACATGACCTAGCTGTGGTCTGGGCAAGCAGATTTCAGGTGGACACCATTCTGTTCCCAATTGCTTGGGTCACCACTCTTCCACTGCTGTCAGCAGTCCAGTTTCACTTAGCCTGGGCCATGGGAATGGGCGTCAATTTTCTTTCAGCGAATTTGCACAGCTCCACTTTAGATGTGACAGGTAATGCGATATTGCTCTATATTGATCTTGTTGATGTGGGCAACATTTATATCCATGTATTTAGTCTGCCTGTGCAGAAGTTCCCATCAGCTTTAGGCATGCGTACATATCAACAGGATTAGGACAAAAGAACCTGTACCTATAAAAAGGAAATCAAAATGTGATTTATAAGAACTCAGAAATGCTTAAGTTGATTAGAACTCCTTTAGTTATTTGTTAAATGAGTTTATGCGTGTGATTCTTCATCTTCTGTCCCTGGTGTTTATCAATGTTTTGGTCATGTGAAGGCCCAAACTTTTTTTCTCCACTAGGTGGTAACCTAGCTCTGAAATGTTCTTGTGAGTCCTGAAAACACTTCAGGGCTGGACTCCTTGCCTCAGGTTTTCTTTGCAGGCTCGGTTTTCATTGTATGTTTTTCCTGAGCAGATGCAAAACGTCAAGCAAAAGTTGTGTGGGCATGTGTTTGCAGAAGTGAAACTTATTGGTGTTGTTAAACTGTAGCCCTAAACTTTGCTTTCCAAGTAAGAGCAGATGTAGGCTGTTCCTTTATTTCTCAGTCATTGGTGACCCTGTGTGACAGAACTCACATTCTTTATGGATAGGTTTTACTCAGGAGTAAAGATTTATGTATTTATGTAAAGAGATTGTATAAAAATGTGACTTTTAGTAATATCTTTTCCTTACTGATTTTTTTTTTGACTTGATGGTGTTACCATTAATTTTAATCAGAAATACTGATTTCTACTGCAGCTAAACTCAATGAGGAATATATAACTTCAGCCACTTAAATCATATGTAATGCCATATAATTAACACGCTAATCTTGTCACTTACAATATATGAAACATCAAAGTTTGGTCTGCTTTTCACTGATTGGAAAAAGCATTGGGTTAGGATTGTGGCCTGTGAAGCTTAATTTAGTTTCAAAACAGTTGGTAAACTGGAATAAAATTTGACACATGCATAATTAGGGAAGAATTCTTACTTGTCCCATGCACTTCCTTTCAGATTAAAAGCTTTCAGGTGTTCTGTGTTTGCAGGGAGTGGTATTTATGCCCCAGATGGTCCAAAAGCATACTTTTACAACACAGAAATGGAAAATGGTCATCTTTTGGTTACAGAACTGACCTCACGCCCATGTCTCTCTCCTGACTATCCCACTGCTGTTAACTGAAAACTGTATGCCAGCAGGATCGAACAGTTTCCATCAAGCAAGCACTATTTCAGTGGGGTCATTTACCATAATCTCTTCACTTAACTCACTGAACCTGAGGGAAATTGTGCTATTTGCCATCGGGACCTCTGTTGCTATCTGAGTTACAAGATGGTAGAAAAGCGGAAAGATTACGTTTATGTTCTGGGTGCCTTTGATGACCTACATGTATTGAAGGAGAGTATTATTTGCAGGTAAAGGGTTTTTTGTTCTTTTGACTGTGAGGAGGCTGCAATATTCTCTTTGCACACCATTTGCATTTGTCTTATTTTTGATTGAGGGGGGTTAAGAGGAGGCATTTCTTAGGTCTCTCTGAAAACATTTGTTTTTTTTCATGATGCATTTTGACTTCATTAAGGGTGTTGACCCTTTTCTGTCTGTGTTATGAATGATGAAAGTGAAGGCCCTGAGTTGACCCTTTGCTATAATACTTCAAGGATGACAGGTCACCCAGCAGTTTTGGCAAGCACAGACCAAGGATAGATACATATGCTTCTCTGTGCTGATTGTAATTTCTAGAACATGTCTTGCATAAGTTGGTCTTCAGGTTTTGCAGGTTGTAGGTTTGGCAGGATCAATTGCTGAGGGGAGACCTTATCGCTCTCTACAAGTACTTGAAAGGAGGTTGTAGTGAGGTGAGGGTTGATTTCTTCTCCCAAGTAACAAGTGATAGGATAAGAGGAAATGGCCTCAAGTTACACCAGGGGATGTTTAGATTGGGTATTGAAAAATTTCTTCACTGAAAGCATTGACAAGCATTAGAACAGCCTGCCCAGGGAAGTGGTGGAGTCACCATCACTGGAGGTATTTGAAAGACATATACATGTGGTGCTTAGGGATATGGTTTAGTGGTGGACTTGGCAGTGCAGCTTAACAGTTGTACTCAATGGTCTTAAAGGTGTTTTCCAACTTAAAGAATTCTATGGTTCTGTGATCCTAAGGAGGTTTCCATACACGTGTACAAAAGGGAGATAAGATTGTAGAGTTCTCCTTGTCTTCATAGGGATGCTCTTGTCACAAGAAAGCTGTTTTCTGCTCAGTGATTTTTACTATTGTGCTGGTGTGATTCTCTAACATGTAGTTGTCTAACAAAATTAAGAAACTACATATGGACATAACAGAACTTACAAACACTTGTGGATACACAGACACTGCTCTTCTGCAGTGTCCATGTAAATAACTGGCAAAGTAAGTGCTGGCAAAGATCTGTCTTTTTACAAAGTTTAAAGTGCCCCCCACCTCTTGCTCTAAATAAATGGGTAAATGTATTGGATTATTTGTTCCTCATGGCAGATTTTCTTATAATCAAATCCACCTCTTAATTGTTGAAAGCTTAGCAGTATTTTGCCTTTCTGTATCTTCCTCCCCACAGATATGCACGCTGCTCAAGTGCAAGAGCACAGATCCAGAAACATGCGGGCAGCCAGTGGAGACAGCTCAGACCAAGTTTGAGATGTTCTCCCTCAGCGGCACGTTTGGCACCAACTATGTTTTTCCAGAAGTCTTGTACAGTGGGGTGCAGCTGGCCCCTGGGGAGTTCGAGGTAATGGGACACCCTGGAACTGTTTGACACAAGGTTTTCCAAGCCGTAATGCTGGAAACCAGTATGGTAGCAAAGTCACATCTAAGAACCATTTTCTTTGGTTCTGCATACCATAAATCAAGGGAACATTTAAAAGGATAGATTGAGCTAACCCTCACTGATGAGAATATATAAATGCTAAGGTTGAGAATCTTTTCAGTGTATTCTTTTGCAAATAAACCTTCCAATTTTAGGTCCCAAATCTATAAATAGCAGCTTTCAAGGAGCTATTTTCTACAGGTTTCTGCTATTGGAAATTTCAGGAAACAAAGAAATCAAATGCTCTGAGAAACTGTCCAAGCAAGAACAATTACTGAGTATCATACATAAAGAGCAGAGACCCTATGCAGTTAAAAATGTTAAAGGGGGTTTTGAGGGTTTTGTAAGTTGGGTATTTTATTTGCCACTTCATCTTATGTTCTCATCAAAATATGTTTTCATTCATAAACCTTAGATTACATTTTTATAAGCAGCTAGATGAAATCCTAATTGATTTGTAAGAGGTATTTAATAGCTTACAAGAGACAATGAAGACAGTGCAAAAGACTTGAAAAGTTTTAGGGGAAACAAGAATGATTTTTTTACAAGGTATGTCATCCTACATATTTGTTTTGAATGGGACTTCTATAAGAGCATACATTTATTGGTACGTTAAAATGTGGCCATGGACTAATTTAAAATAACAGAGAGAATTGGAGTTGTTCAGCCTGGAGAAGATGAGGCTCTGGGGAGACCTTAGAGCAGCTTCCATTACCTAAAGGCATCTGGAGAGAGACTTTTTTCAAGTGCATGTAGTGACAGGACGAGGAGAAATGGCTTTAAACTGACAAAAGAGAAATCTAGATTAGATATTGGGAAAAAAAATTCACTATGAGGGCGGTGAGGCACTGGAACAAGTTGCCCAGAAGAGTTGTGTGTGCTTCATCCCTGGAACTGTTCAAGGCCAGGTTGGATGGGGCTTTGAGCAACCTGGTCTAGTGAAAGGTGTCCCTGCCCATGGCAGGGCTTTGGAACTGGATGATCTTTCAGGTCTCTTCCAAACCAGCCCATTCTAGGATATTTTCTTAATTAATACATACTTGCTGTTTATTACAGAGCCTCTTAAAAAGTTGCACCTTTGCTGTCTATGAATCACAGTGATTTCAAATTGATCTGTAAAAGGTAACTAAGAAAAGCAACATATGGTCAATAGCTTGAAATACCCATCTTCCATCTTGAAATTATTTTGGGGACTACAAATTGAGAAAGATTTCAAATTACTGTCTTAGATATATGTATAACCTTCATTGCCATGTATGAGTAACTAAACAGAATGTAACAAATCAGTTATTCTCACTCTCACCTTCTTATAAAGTGGAGAAAGCAATCTTTTCTTCCTCAAAGATGTGGCTGGAGGAAATTTTAAAGATCTTCAGGTCCAAAGGAATGTGGCATAGCTATTGCAGAGCCAGAGAGAACTCCGGTTTCTTTCATTCTCATGTGCATATTTCAAAAGTGCTGCATCAAAATGTTCAACATATAAGGCCTATCTTTTCTGTACTGTGCACCATTGCTACTCTGTTAGTGGACTATTAGTATCATTCTATTTTCAACTAGGTGCTACGTGATGGGCGTTTGAAAAGTAAGCATGGCACATCAAAACCACTTATAACAGCGACACTTTTTGGAAGGCTTTATGAAAAGGACCTGCCTCATCCTCTGCGAATGTCTCCATCCCGTAACTCAGCTGTTACACAGTCACCATAGACAGGAGGGGAATTTCCTACGCTGATCTGCCTTCTCATGAGTCATGCCAGTTATCCTGCATCATTCCTGTTCTGCAATCTCACACTTCCTCTCACTAGCTATTAGTTGGGTTTATTTAGGAACAAGCAATGTGAACACTCTGTTGTGTACACCTTGTTAATAACTCTTGAGCCACTGCAATTATTTTCAGTATGAATGCTCTGCCACATTAAATCTTTAATTAGATTTTTTTTTTTTTCCCAAAGAGATCATGTACATTGCCAGGATAGCATTAGAAAGAAGACTGATACTGAAATGTGTGAAATGTGAAGTTTGTCAGTTTGCTGCAGAACAAATCTTTTCTAAGAAAAACTTTCTGTCCCTTTTGCCCCTTACTGTTTTTTACGCTGTATAAGCATTAAATACCCATGTTTCTCAGCCTTACACACCAGTCAATAGGGCTTCCTTAATACCCAATGGGCCTTTGCCTCATTTTCATCAAGGGACACCATATTGAAATGAAAAACACATGCAAAATAGCTTTAGGTTCAACCTTAGGGAGAGAGTGGTCCTCCATAACTCCCACAGGCACTGAGTTTGGCAGAGGTTTGTGAAGTATCCTCAGTTCTTCAGTCCCTCTGAGCTTGCATTGCTTTGTGCATGACAGATGTATGCTGGGTCCAATGCATTTCAGACCAGACTTACCATATATACATAGTACACTAACACTTTCTCCTTGGTATTTGGAAAAAATCTTCAAAACTGTGAAAACATAGACAATTAGGCAGTGTTTTAGTACCTGAAACTTATTTTACCATATAGTATGAGAATAAGGCATTATTTGGGACTTCTAGCAATGATATGACAATCCTGGGCCTGATTTCTATTGTGTTCTGCAGCAAACAGGCCTCATTCACACCACATACACCTTTGAGTGGTCCCTGATTCAATGCTTATCCCATAGTCTTTTGCGTCTACTGGCCTTCCCATCACTAAAAGCCCACACCATGCTTAGCATTGAGCTGCACGAAGTGTGGCACATAAGAAAAACTCTGTGGCTTCCCACCCCATACACACCAACGTAGGCTATCCAGAAGTTGCTGAAATCACACAATTTCTGTTTTGCCATCTGCTGCTCCTTATCAGCACACAACTTTAGAGGTTTCTTCCAGGATTTGCTTCATCCTGGAATCAAAACAACTGAGATCGTACTCAGGGGAGGGACTGTAGTGCTTGGGAGCAGTTATTCAAGATAAACAAGGACTCCAGGTCATGCTTCCTAGTGCCCTAGCACCTTACTCTTTTCTCACCTGACTTGTAGTTGTAATCCAGACAAGTCTTTCATCAGACAAGGAAGTTTTGTTCAAGGGAAGTTATGACCGACCTGTGTCAGTACTAATCCTATGTCACCGTGTGCATATGGTGTACAAATGGCTACACTATGAGATGGGAGCTGACCCTGCTCCCCAAGCCAGTTGCGTACACTCCAGGAGCCCCTTGTCTCCTTCATAACAGGCAACAGTTTGGGAAGGGAAAACAAGACTAAAGCATGCTGAGATTGTCCCTGCCCATGGCAGAAGGTTTGGAACTAGATGATCTTTAAGGTTTCTTCCAACCCAAACCACTCCATGGTTCTACGATTCTGAGGTTCTGCTGATTATGAGGGTCTGCAGTATCATCCTGTTGACCACGCAGGTCCATTGGTTTGCATTGGGGTCAGCACAATCAGGCACGTACAGTGGAAACTGTGTCTGCAGCAGAGCACCTAGGAGCTTTGCCCTGGGTGGGTGGTCCCTATGTTAGTGCTTCCCCATTCATCCTCAGTGCTGCTCACCCACTTGACTGCCCTGGGAGAGCTCAAGGAAGCACTCTGAGAAAGGCAAGAGCTACCCTGACTTGTAAAATCTGGTGCTGAAAAGGATTCTGAAAAGGTTTTTAACTTGAACACATAATTCTCTCTGTAGCTCCTGAGCCTTGCTTTTTCCCCTCTCTACCCTAGAGGTAGAGGTACCTCTGATACCTTTCTGTTCTCGTCTTGGTTGCTCCTTGAGGCAACTCAGGCCTTGGCACTGGTGGGGTAGGGATGGAAGAAAGAGGGAGACCCACTGGAGGGGAAGGTCTCTACCTCCTGAAGACCTCTCATCTCGCAGATGCTGCAAGAGCTGCACAATCAGGTGAAGAGACAGCACCGCACCTCCTCCTCATGCCTCCTGCCACTTGCCTCTAATCTCACCTTTGGCTGCCCTTCAGGTGAAATATGCTTTTATTACCTGGCATAGAATTGCTCATGAGGAAAAGAAAAAAAAAAAAAAAGAAGAAAAAAGAGAAACCGCTATTGGAGTGGCATGTGAACACAATTCTGGTTTTGCTGTCACAGTCAACCACTTAATTAAAATCTCTGGTCGGCATCAACAGCTTTACGTGCTATCCACAAAAAAGACATTTTAGAGAGAAATGCCTTACAGACACATCAGTGGCACTCTTGAAACAAATACTTTGCAGGTTCCTGGTTCTCTAAATTCTGAGTATTTAATGTACTCCAAGTGGATGTGGAATTTATAAAAATATTTCTGAAACTGAAGAGGAATACAGTTGGGAGACCTGGATTGAGGAGAACTGTAGACATTCAGTTTACTATTACTAGGTTTATCTTTCTCTTACCAGGTAAAACTTCCCTAAAATACCTGTAGCAGTGGAGTCAGTTCATTAGAGTTACTGGAATTGGGCCCTTGGGGAGATAAATAAATTTCAGCAAAACATTTTTTATTTTATTCAAGGGTAGATTTTCTGCCACATTTTTCTTCCTTGTCACTATTGAGGCTATGATAACTGAATGTAAAAATTCTCACATATTGCTTGCTGACATTTCTTAAGTATGGAGTTACTTCCCAGACACATCCAGAGCTGACTGTCTTAGGTTGTCAATGCTGAAAATGGGGGTAAATACAACTGATACTACTAGGTAATACCAGGAAACCACTATTGAACCTCATGCTTTAGGGATGCAGAAGTCCAGGATTCTTTGAAAATGACATGAAAAACAAATCTGAGGAATAGTTGAATGATTTTGAATATTTGCTGCACAGCTTTCCTCTCACTGAGAGGGTAAGAAGGGTACCATACAATGGACACTGAGGAGTTTATTAATCCGTTTCTCATTTCTGATGATAAAGCAAGAATTTAACCAAGCAGAGGATGAAACTATATGGACCGTTACAAAAGTCTCAGAATAGCTCCATCATTTTTATGGACAAGAACCATGAACCCTGCTTTTGGGTAGGGATTCCCTGGAACGGTTCAAAATCCAACCAGTTCTTCATCTGAGGAATGTGGTGGTCACAATGACTAGATGAAATTCTGTTTTAGGAAATGTGAGATTTTGTAATAAAGGCTAATTTCAAATGATGCAAATTGCAGAGTACAGAAGCAGAGAGATAATAGATGATTGATGCCACAAATCACATTAACCTAGAACGGTTTCTGTTGAATTCATGTGAAGTTAACCAGCTGTGCCCTTACATTCCTACTTGCTAAGTGGGAGTTAGAAAACAGAGAATGTTAGCTCAACTTCAGGGAAATAAATAAAGGTCGTCTACATGCTCCTTATGGGACAGAATTTGAGTTTTTGAAAGAACACGAGTGTTTACAGACTCTGGGGCAGGTATGCCAGACAGGAAGAATCAAATTAAATTTTACGTTATTTATGTCAATGGCTCCACCTCAAAAGCTGCTCCATGTTGCATCCTAGTTAGCTCTGCACTTTTTTGAGCTGGAAAAGCCTGTTATTTGCGCAACAATATTTCTTCCTTATACCTTGATGTTGGTGGAAACAAAGAAGACCCACCTGTTTAAAGTACTTCTGATGACACAGAGGAAAACAAGTCCTTAATAGATTCTATTGATGAAAGGCTTCAGATGATGGTAGAAAAATACTGCATTAAATGAGTGTAATCCAAGACTTAAGGCTGACTTAAGTAAGATTGGTAACAACTTAGGGAAACTTTAATTCTGAGTAAAATCAAATGTACTTTCTTATATATGTTGAATTAAAGCAAGCAGACCTTGAGCAAAACTAGAGTGACAGAATCTTAATAATCTATGGGGTTTTTTTAAAGAGAGCAGAGACACTACAGCCATGTCTTTGTACACATATTTTAGTCATCATAACCTCAAGTTATCCATTAAATAACATGGAACAGTGAGGTGCAGTCAGAGATTGTGCAACTATTAGACCCAGTAGCACAATACTAAATGTTTCTGAAAAAACTCATTTTACCATAGGTGAATTACTGGCAGTATGGGATACTCCTCACAGATACACAGAATCAGTGCAAATATAGTGAGCGACAGACAGAATGACCATGACCTGAATTTGAATTGAAGAATTCATACATTTCCAATTAACTAAGAGCCATATTGTAACACCACCTCATCCAAACAGTGTTTGCAATATCACCATCCACTACCAGGGCAGGAAAGCAGAAAAAGAGAAGTTGCACAGGTCAATAAAGACAGCAGCAATTATTATCAGGATTATCACAGCTAATATTGAAATGCTTCTCAGTGGCTTGTGATGGTCTATGACATGTCATGGAGATCAACACAGAAATAATTCCAGTATACCTTGTAAAACTTAACCTTGTAAAACTATACCTTGTAAAACTTAACACCACAGACAAACAGCACCTCCTAGTGAAACTATTAATGAGCATAACAGCATTACCAGGGGTTTCTGCTGTGTATCAGACACAGCTAGAAATTACCAGTCTTGGTGAAACAGAAACTTAGCATATTGGCAAAAATATATTAATTTCTTTTTCAGTTTAGAAAATAAACATTATCCTAGTGTCAGGAGCGGACATCAAGAGGACTGAGTTTGTGCTCAAGCTGAGCTTTTGTGTTCTCTTTTGAGGATCTATGAAATCAGATTTTAGGAGCCCTTGGCTCTAAATGCTGTGGTCACTTTTTACTAGAGGCTGTCGTGGTTTAAGCTCAAGCCGTAAATTAGAACTTCCCCTCCCCCCTTTTCTTCCCCCCTCTCCTGGAGGAATGGGAAGGAGAATTGAAAGAATGCAACTCCCACAGGTTGAGATAAGAACAGTTTAGTAACTAAGG